>OMLF01036631.1:0-11074 GCA_900302615.1 Holocentrus rufus | reverse complement strand
AGCAGCATGCCGTCTCTTAATAAATAACTGCTGAACATTTGACCTCTGTCCCAACACTTTTTTATGACTCCCATTAAGAGACCATGATATAATGAGCTTCAGGGAAAGGTTTACACAGTCTGCATAAGATTAACAAAGAATAATGGTTTTATTAAGTAAAGACTGAGTTGATTGATTTGTGGTATGTGAAGCAATATTCAAGACAATAAAGTAAGACATGCATATCAAAGTCAGGCTCATTGATATCCTGCATCTTAAAAATGAAGTTATTAAAGTCTGTTTTTTCATGATTTATTTTAATCATAATCTGACAGGTTTGTTTCCATGTGGCTGTGCTCATTGACTGGAGATAATGAAGCCAGTTCATTGACACATTTTGCTCTGGTCAAATTCCGCACACACATGCACACGTGGATACACTCAAAGAAGTGACTGACTACGTTCGCTCATGTGACTGGAACTGAGTAGCTTTTCGTGCACTTGCACATTTATTTTAGCGTTTTTTTTAAAGCCAGTACAAATTTTGTGAGCTGTACATAAATATCAGAAAATGAGAAGAAAAAGTTTGAACTTTGTCCTCTCAAACTTTTAGAAAATGTTGTTTGCTAAAAGGTAAATCACTAATTTTTACTCTGAGTACATTTTAAATATGATACCTGGACTTCAGTGGATTTTTTTTAAGATGGTGTTTTTACTTAGACTTAAATAAAATACAAGCAAATTAACCGTGCTTCTTCTTGAGTAGGGCAATGCAGTACTCAATCTACCATTGCATATACTCTCTTTCTCTCTCTCTCACACACACCTGCATCTGCACTGCCACCTGAGCACCCGTCCAAAGATCGTCTGTTCATTCCAATTTCACAGACACACTACATCCCCCAGACGAGTCTCCCTGTCAGATTTCTCCACATATCAGCCGGGGTGCTTGTCAGAATCTGGAGGGTTCCTGCCAAATAAAGTGTCAGGCTTTTGTGATAGCCGAGTCTCTGTCATCACTTCACCACTTCACTCTTAGCTGTTGGATTGTCAGATGTTGGAGTCGAGGGGGTTTTCAGATGGAGTATGATTGATTGCGATGTGGATTTTTTTCCCCATAACTTTATTTCTTCTCAATCTTCTGAATTCATGAAAAAGACCCTTCAATTTTCTTTGCTTTTTGCGTTCTTTTTTTTTTTTTACCTTTGGAGACATAATTAAAAATCCAAATCATTTTTGTTGTTTTATTTCTCTCATGCCATGTCTGTGTCCCTCTGGTTTGTCAGGTATGTTCAGGCAGGGCTGCTCGGCCTTCCGTGTCATCACGCCAAACATCGATGAGGAGGCGGCCATGATGGAGGATGTTGGAATGCAGGATGTTCACTTCAATGAGGCAAGCATTTCCTTTCTCTTCCTTCTCTTTTCTTTTTTCCTTTCTTTTCTTTTCTTTTCTTTTCTCTACAAGCACCCTAAGACGGCACTAAGACAGCATTTTGATTGCCTCGTTGAAATCACGTGCAACATGATGATCGTCAAGAAGGGCTCTTATCTCTGTAATAAGTATCAATTGCTCAATAAAGTTGGCAGACAAACTAAATATAGATTAGATTGTAGACTTTGGCACGGGGCTTAGCACATGTTTCTTCAGAAGGACATTTCAAACACTTGCTGACATGAGGTTGAAAATCTCAGCCATTCGAGATAACCTCATGAAATGGAAAGCAGTCAGTATAGAAAATGCTGTAAGTCTCTCTGGGAGCTTTTTACGAGTTGGTCCACAAATCCATAGGCAGTTGCAGTGTGCTTTTACCCTCCATCCGTCCTGAACACCTCACCTCTTTATGAGCTGCGCCCGTTGTCATCACCGTGACAGGCCCATTTCCTCCTCCATCTGCTGCCTCTGCAGGAGGCATTGTTCACAGTTCAACTTCGCTAAAGCTCGCAAACAAGGACGAGCGGAAACATCCTTCCCCGGGTTCAGCCGCGTCTCCGAGCTTGAGACTACAAAGCGGGAAGGAGGGGGAACATCTGATGGAGTTTAATGAGTATAATGAGTTCGCCTCTGTTTTGTCTGTGTGTGTGTTTGTTTGTGTGTTTCAGGAGGTGCTGATGGAGCTGCTGGAGGAGTGCGCTGATGGTCTGTGGAAGGCGGAGCGCTACGAGCTCATCGCTGATGTCTACAGGCTTATCATTCCCATCTATGAGCAGCGCAGGGACTTTGAGGTACAGGAAAGCACAACAGGCATCATGGGATGATTTATGCGGTGTGGGAGTGTTATCGTTACAGCTGCCTGCCAGGAAAATTCAGCATTGTGAGAAGCCCTGTAATAGATTATACAGTAGAGGCTGTGTGTCCAACATAGGGCTGCTGTAGCTCCAAAATATCAACCTTTCATGAGCTAAGAAAAGCAGCTTTTACCCTCACCATGCATTTTTTATTTTATCTAATTGGCTTTTGGAAAGTTTCCATAAACCAAAGGATTGATGAATCCCACAGTGCAGCATGTGATCCTTGAACTGAAGTGAAACTGCTCAACTAGCACGCTGAATACCTAAACATTACTGCATTCTTCTACAGAAGATGACGCCAGAAACTGGTCATAAATAGATCTATACATCATGAACAAAAATGCTCCATAAAACTGTACCTCTTCCTGCCCTACTGTAATATATACCATGACTTCACATCATAAAGATTTATGCCAGTCTGAAAAGGTGGTTGAACTTTATTTTGAAAATTAAAAAAAGTTTACATTTATTGTGTTTTGTCTTCCAGAAACTGACCCACCTGTACGATACGCTGCACCGTGCCTACACTAAAGTGATGGAGGTGATGCATACAGGCAAAAGACTGCTGGGAACTTACTTCAGAGTGGCCTTCTTTGGACAGGTAAGGTCCTAATATTCCAAAATTGAACTGTGTGATAAATTTTTGTAGTACAGCAGTGAAATAGACATAACTAACATTTTTTTGCCTATAATTAATGCTAATTTAATCCATACTGTTGATTAAAGCATGATCATCATCTTAACTCTTGCCTCTTGCTTCCATGCACAAACACTCTCTCTCCCTCACGCACGTGTGTGTATACACACGCACATGCAGGCACGCACACACACATGCAGTACACTAACCTTTGAATCTACCCCTACCAAAGCTCTCTTTTTTCTCTCTTGCTCTCTCTTCCCCCTCCAAGGCTGCGGTAAGTGTGTGCACAGGTTCTGGCTGTGTGTGTTGGCCTGACGTGCTTTTTCATGTCCTTGCATCATATTACATATTTTGCCCTTCTTGACAATAAAGCTTCGCCGGTGTCTTTCAAGTTAGTTCTGATCACATAAATCAAAATCTTGGGGACCTTCTGAGCGGCAAATGTTTGCTGTAGCATCCTTCATGCAGCCAATCAGAGGCCTGATGATTGGCTGATCAATGCGCAGCAGATGGGATCTTCAGTCCCCAAGATGGCAGAGTAAAAATAGCTTTGTTTTAGGCTGCTCCGCATGCTTTTTATTAAAATACAGCAATCTGTAGTCTTAGCTGTATTTTGCACCAGTCCTCCTGTTCTGTGCTGCTTTTTTGTTTGAGCTAAAGCAGATGCCAAAGTCACAGAGTTGCAGGTGACTAAAAATAAACTGGCAGATGTTATTTTTTTACAGTTACCATATAGTTTTCGTTGCTCTTGTTAACATCCCATTAACCTTTCCCTTAATCAGCCACTTTACCTCTGGGATCTCCCTCTAATGATTATGCTAGCTTGTCAGTCGCCACCCACACACTCGTACAGGCACCTTTCCACAGATACTTCCGCGCACCTGTCATTTTCATTTGGTGTGATTGACTGGTTGTTGTGTGTGTTTGAATAGGAGCTGAAATAGGCTGTATGCTTCTGGCTGTGAAGTTGACAGCTCACATTTGCATGTTTGAAGCATACTTGATGCCTTATTTCCCTCGTTGCTGCAGTGTGTAAACTTGTTTAACCATTTGCTTATGATCATAGTTTATTCAACATTATATCCCCTGGTTCTTCTCAGCTTGGGTGTCCGTCTTATAAGGCTTCCCTCACTCACTTTTGTTATGCCACTTGTGTGTTTGCGTTGAAGTGCTTTCCCTGGATAGTGTTTAATTTTTACATAATCAGAAGACACACATATTTTGTAAGAAACTTAACGTTGCATTTTTGTTTGCAGTAAAAACACTGATTTCCTTTTGCACACTAATGCTACTTATATTCACATTCTCATTCCCATGAAAAAATCAAGCAGACCTATGGGTTATAGCTTTAAAATGCAAGGCCACAGAGATAACCAGAAAAAAGTTTAGATGCTTGACTTTTCCCCTTTTACTCTGAGAGCCTAAAACTAGCTAAAATGTAAAAGCAGCCCTTTTTGAAAATAGCCACAGGTTGCAGAGCAGCTCATTATGCAAGAGTGAATGAATCTGCTCTTGGTTTGTGACCGTTCCCCCCTCTATCTCTCTCTGCAGGGCTTCTTTGAAGATGAGGACGGAAAGGAGTACATCTACAAGGAGCCAAAGTTCACTCCGCTGTCTGAGATTTCCCAGAGGCTCCTGAAGCTCTACTCTGACAAGTTTGGTCAGGAGAACGTCAAGATGATTCAGGACTCTGGCAGGGTGGGGTCACATTTATCTATGTGTGTGTGTGCATGCATGTTTAGAATGACAACATAACAGTAAATGGTAGACTCCTTCAATTGTGCAATACCCTTGAGAACATGTTATTGTAGGTTTGTAGTGCAGAGTTCAGGGACAGCACTCAGAGACCCGTGGTTACAACATAACTGCACAGCCCAATCTATAAGACCCTTTCACTGGTTTTCCGTTGTGGAAAAACATCCTTTCAAGTTCATATCTGTGTTAAACCTTTTTACTTGAAGTGCTTTATTATAGTACTTACCACATTCAGTTGATGATAGCTGAACACTCCCTGCATGGAATTATGTGTAGATTTATGCACTTGCAGTATTTTATGGGCGGAATCAGAGGTAGATTTCAATGCCAGAGTCCAATCAAAACCATGCACAAAAGCATCATATTACATGACAGTAATAGACAAAATATTAGGAAGTGTGAAAATTAAAATAGACAAAAATAAGACTGGGAGAAAACCTTGGATCTCCAACCTTGAGTTTCGAAATTTAGTTCAGAAAGGTTTGAAAGTTTTTTTTATTGCTGTCTGTGCTCTGGTCAAACCAAAGCTCCTCTGCACCCACAGGTGAACCCGAAGGACCTGGACTCCAAGTACGCCTACATCCAGGTGACCCACGTCACACCGTACCTGGAGGACAAGGAGCTGGAGGACAGGAAGACCGACTTCGAAAAGAGCCACAACATCCGACGCTTCGTGTTTGAGACCCCCTTCACAGTGTCGGGCAAGAAGCAGGGAGGGGTGGAGGAGCAGTGCAAACGACGAACGGTGCTCACCAGTACGTCTCACATCACTGAAATCATTTATTATTTTTACTCGTGGATAAATTTAAAATAGCTGATTTACTCAATCCCACATGATGCACGTATTTATCAGTGAAATTTACAGGTTTACAACACCCATGAACCCATTCACGTCTAGTCACTCCTTCTTATCAGGAAAGAACAAGAACAGCTTCCTGTCAGGAAAGTTTTTCTCTAGATGTCTGTTTCTGTGGATTACATGACTTCTCGTGAAGCGTCAGTGACCTGAAGTGTTCAGATCATTTTTTTTTTTTTTTTTTTAACAAGGCGGGGTTTATCACTACAGTATGCTGTTTACCTCATCCCAAAGTTCAGGCGTTATCTTGCCTCGTTAATAATCATACAGACTCACTGTGAGTTGGCTGTGTGACAGAATGATTCACTGATTGCCTTTAAATGCCTGGTTAAATGTCCTGGTTTAAGTATTGTTTGCATTAAGCAATAAAAACACATAATGCATAACTATTTTTCACCCTCTGCTTTCTTACATAATTTTGTTCAACATTTACCTTGATTCCCCCCCACCTCTCCCATCCCGTCCCCAGCCACCCACTGCTTCCCGTACGTGAAGAAGCGCATCGCGGTGATGTACCAGCACCAGACCGACCTGAGCCCCATCGAGGTGGCCATAGACGAGATGAGTGCCAAGGTGGCCGAGCTGCGGCTGCTGTGCTCGGCCTCGGAGGTGGACATGATCCGTCTGCAGCTCAAGCTGCAAGGAAGCATCAGTGTTCAGGTACAGATGACAAACCTGCAAAATCAGTGACGCCCCCTCCCTCCCCTTCTGATATGATACGATAAGATAACACATAATTTATTGTCGCCATGGCAAAATTAGAGATTACGAATCAGTTCAGCGTAGCTCTTTGACCTCCACTGTTTTCCAGGTGAATGCTGGCCCACTAGCCTATGCCAGAGCCTTCCTAGACGACACCAGTGCCAAGAAATACCCCGACAACAAGGTCAAGCAGCTCAAAGAGGTCTTCAGGTACTGACTATGCATGGAGGCATCCTATGTAATATGTTATCGAGTATAGACAAACGTTTCCTTGATGCTAAAATGTTCTTGTGCATTCCTCCTCAGACAGTTTGTGGACGCCTGTGGCCAGGCGCTGGGCGTGAATGAGCGGCTCATCAAGGAGGACCAGCAGGAGTATCACGACGAGATGAAGGCCAACTACAGGGATCTGGCCCGAGAGCTGTCCAACATCATGCACGAACAGGTGAGTCAGCAACGGGTTGTTCACAGGGCCGTATCAATCACACCGAGGTCAAATAGCATTTCCTTATAAGCAGTTCTTCATGTTTGCTCCCTGCATTGGGTACCAGATAAAGGTGGTTTACTGCATCTGGACTGTTCAGATAGTGTTGCAGAAGTTTTTTAGTCACAGAACAGCTTTAAGAAGTATTTGGACCAGGTTTGATGTGAACATATAGATCCTCAAAGGAATTTCTGGAGCTTAATTATAACACGACTTTGCTGATAGTCAGCTGCCAAGTGATACTGTGGCCAAGCCAGATGACATACTAACAATTCACTATCATTGTGCAAGACAGTGACCCAGAAGATGGCGTCCTGTCTAATAAATACTTTGAATCCCAGAGACCTTACACTAAATTAGAACTAGCCTTTCTCTCCTGCGCCAGTAAACCCATACATATGTAGTTATCCAGTGATGCATATTCATGCTCTCATGCTAATATAATGTGCTTTGGGAGAATGTGTCCACTAAATGGCATATGTTACATGTAAAAAATTTAAAGTTGCACGTGTGTGTGTGTGCTCTTTTTGTTTTCCTTGTTTTCTACTGTGATTCTTCTGCACTAACCGTCATTAACCGCCTTCTCCTCTCCTGTTCTCTTCACGCTGCCCTGAGCAGATTGGATGGTAAAGCTGCTTACATCACTTCATGGAGTTATATTTGATATAGAAATAGAAAAATGTAGTAGACTTAAATTACATTTACCATAGGTATGCATTTCACTTAGAAGACATTTTCATCATTTATTGTGATTAATTTTCTCCCTAAGGATGAATAGATGGAAGATTGTGAGGATATATATGCAAAAAATCCTTTTTTTCTATATTGTGATGCCGAATTTACTGTTAATAAAAAGAAATAAAAGAGAGAGGATAAATATCTTAACTGTCGTAACTTTTACCCCCCAGATTAACCCAGTGGAGGACGGCACAAGGAGTCCTCTGTCTGACTCGATGGGCATCTTCAACGCCATCAGTGGCACGCCAACCAGTGCCAACCCACACGGCTCCACCACCATACTCTGACCCCTCACCTCTGACCTGCGCCCCTCGACCACTCATGTGGTCTCCATCGGTCTGGATTTGATATGCTTAACCATAAACTAAAACCACCAACCACTGGCATGTTACTTCTCCTGCTATTTCCATGCATCCCATAGTCATTGAGACAGTTGGAAAATGTGATATTCACCCCCCTGTATCAATAGGCCAATTGCTTTTGTTTCCTATGGAGACCCCAGTGAATATTACTATATTGTTATGTCGACTTTGAATAATACAGAAATGATACAATAGGCTTATTGTCAGACTTGGGCCAAGGAGTATTTGCATATTGCATATAGTTGCTTTTATTCTACTGAGGTGTATCAGATGGGGTTTGCCACACAGGATAATTCAGTAAGATTATAAGACAGGAAAATATTTGAACATGAACTTAGCCATGTGGTTGACATCTAACCTGACATTATCTGGATTGTCTTGACATGCTAAACCCTGCCCATAGGTTAAAACAAACACGAGCAATTACCTGCAACTCCTGTTTGACCCAAGTCTGCTCCTCATTACAGGGATCCTGCTCCTTCCTCTTATCTTTTTTATTGTGTGGCTCCCATTCATGTACAGTGTTTGTAAGAGTGTTTCAGGAGGGTTTTTATTGGAAGTAAATACCACTGTTGCAACCACAGATAAATTCCTTTGCTGATGCATCGTATTTTTACATCTCATTTTTCTATTGCTATCCATTACATCAGATGCATTTTTTATATGCCGTATAAGCATCAGATTTTCTTTTCCATTCCCTTGGAGATTTTAAAGAAATATTCACTCTATTTTAGACCAATGGACTTGAGGCGATATGTTTAGGAACTGACTAAGGCCAAGTGAACCGCAACGTTTTAACCTATTTTCTGTAAAGAAAAGTGTGTGCAATATTTTCTATTGTTACCAAGGCTACCTACTGCACAGGAAACCACTCTTGCCAAAGACATTAAAGGAAGACTGTGCAATGCAAGACAAGGGTGTGACAATGTATATTTTCTAGCCCTTTGTTTATTTGTCTGTCCAGTAGATGCCTTTTTATTATCTCTGAGGTGGAAAAGCATTTTTATCTAATAACTGCTCTTGTAAATATGTTCAAAACTTTGAAATAAATAAAGTCTGTGAAAATGTCTTCTAACCTACTGCATTTCAATTTATCTATGAAACACATATCTATGCTACAAGCATGTCGCGTAAGGAAAGCTATATTTTTTTTATTCTTTCACCAGTCACAAGAAAATTCAGGTCAGTGGTGAGACACTTAACTCCTGTTTACTTGTGCTTTATCAAATTTCTTGTCTTGCAAATTATGTATGTATATTTTAAACAAATCCAAAGCTAACTGGTTGGTGCGTTTTTAACTCAGTCACAGCCATTGCTATTACACTGATCACTTTACTCTGTCCTTTTGAAACTTCTGGTACCTTAGAGTTTGTTTCTTAAGCAATTCACCAGGACCTGAAATGAATCAGAGACCCTCTTGTAGTGAGAATATAAGTGAGCTAATGCAAATGTCAAGAGAAAACAAGTTCAACCAAGCTGACCCCAAAGAAATAAGGAAAATGTCATCAAATCAATCAAAAACTGAAAACAGAAAAAAAGCTTTTGAGACACTCACTCTGGAAAGTGTTTGTTCCATTTTCAGTTTGAAGTGCAGGCGCATCCTCCAGTCCTGAAGCAGATTCTAGCCCCCGTCTTGTCTCAGATACAGCCTAACAGCTCCCTTATCTACGAGGCAGCAGCTACCGACCTCAACTGTCACTCTGAATAAGACCTGCAGCAAATCCTATTGAAGCCCTGCTGGAGAACTGGATAGACTACCTGTAACACACAGAGACAAGCACCTCTGTTTAATGCTGGAAATGACTGACTCATGATGGACAGGGGTGGATGGGCAGTTCATGTGTTGTTGCAGGTAAGTTGAAAAGTGTCAAAATATGTTCAAATAGTTTAGGAAGCTAATTATGATATATTTTTTGCAATAATACCCTTGAGTATTTTTGCTGCAATGAAGTGGTTGGCACTGCATGATATATTACCAAAATTATTGGACCTTTTTCACAGCAGATTTTGACATGAATAGCAGGTCAACACAGGTGTTATCAATGACATTAATTACGGTTCTAGTATTGTTGGCTGGAAGGGCCCTGCTGCACTCTAATGGAACAGAGCCTTAATCAATGTGATTAGTGACACCTGTGTTTACCTGCTAGTTCATGACATAGCCAAAATAAAGGTTCCAGGTTCTACTTTTTACCCTCTCTGCATATGATACAGCACCACTGACACACAGGTGCTTTATGTCTAAAACAGGAATTCAAAAATTCATATGTGCCTACAATCTGAATGCACAAGACAGATTGAGAGATAGAACCACTGTGTGTGTTACAATATGCTCTCTAATTGGTGCACTGTGACTGTAAAATAATAAAACTGACAATATAAATGGGTAAATAAGTTATGAATCTTGTTAATGTATAAATGACATCACATTAACTGGTGATAATTACTTCAAAAAGAGTGTAGCAGACCTCTCGCTAATGATAATTATGATATTAGCTACTAATGTAACACCTTGTGTTGTTACATTCAACGTATTCAGTGTTCTGCTATGAGGAATTAGATTACTAGCCAATATTGTTGGAGCACATTCGTTAAGATATTACAAATGAATAAAACAATAGCTTTGAAAGGCTGCTGCGGAGGAATATGAGATTCATGAGTGGAACAACAAAATTAACTGACAGTCATTGTCACAGAAAAATCAACAATGATAATCAAGGGAATATCAGCATTGCAGACCTTTATGCAAATGCTGCTTTAGGCGTTTTCTGTTCTTTGCATTGTTCATTTGATGTGTCTGCATATTTTATATGATTATGAATATGTATGTATGTATGTTTTATGGTAATTTCATGGTAAGTTCCGCAAACAGGACACGTAAATCGCTGAACTTGAACTTTGTTGCACCATCGGACTGTGACGCTGATGTGACCTTATTGCAGACGCTATAATCTTGCAAAATGGTCATATATTAAGATTTTATTGCTGTCCTCTGGATAATACGATTTTTGGCGATCTGATCTGTGATTAATAATTTCTTGACACCATAGATAACATGCACGCGCGCGCGCGCGCGCGCGGACTGTCACAGCGGGTGACAGAAATGAGCTGCAGTTGCTACCGTGCAGCAGAGATTTGTGTGTGTGAAAGAGGCCCATAGAGAGACAGCGATGAAAGTGGGATGCTGACTCCTGTAAAATCCCCACAGGCCTCTGTGTCATGTAAAACACCAGATAATCCCACCTGTTGCCGTTGCCAGGACCCCCCAC
>OMLF01036628.1:0-20276 GCA_900302615.1 Holocentrus rufus | reverse complement strand
GTAGAGGAGATCATCCTAAGTGGTATTTTTGAGCCTGATTGGATCCTTTTCATATTGTCTTATATTTAACATGGGCCTGCTGATTTGATTAACATCATATGAATCCTATATTCGCTGTTAATAAAATTTCTGTTTTTACTTTTCACAGGAAGGGTGATTTAACTCACCCCCAGGCTAAATTTATCCTACTCTCTCTTGTTTGTCTAGTGTCAATTATCAATTTCAGAGAGAAAATTAAAAGCTACAGATCTGACAATTCCCAAGTCTGACAAAGACTGTGAAAGGCAAACGTGCCAAAAACAATGACTATCTTTGCAACTTCATGAAATAATGAACATCTGAAACGCTCTTTATCTCAGGGTTCAGAATCGTAATAAAATTTAATCACATCGTGAAGAAACAACAGGGTTTGTTCTTTTTATTTTATTTCATTCCTGTGTATGATGAAGTTGTTTCACATTAAAGGCTCACCCAAGAGAGATACATGGAGAATTCTTCATTCCCACTCTTCATTAATGTTGATAAGATTTCTCTTTTGAGGAGTGGAGGAAACCAACTAGAATAGGAGCCTGGTTTGATTGCTGAAATGGGACTTAATTATAACACTCCATGCTTAGTGCTATACATTTAGATATTGAAAGAGATCTTTTGAGGGGTAAAGAGAAAAAGGACTTTGAATTACAAATTTATTCTAGAAGGGCCTGTAACAAAGATTTGGTAATGCTAAAAATCTTTGGGGGTAAAACCACTAAAGTAGGATCCAGTTTAAATGTTTTATAAAATTGCAGCAAATACTCAAAAATAAGAAGAATGTATAGCGTCTGTACAGTGCAAATATTCATTGAAATGTTTCATTTCATCCAGGAGAGGAATTAAATTGTATCATGATTTCACAACTTCATAGATGCTCAAGGAATGGGAAAAAGTGAATAAACATGGACAAAAGTGATCAGAAGTGACAGAAGTTATATGAAAGTTACAATATAAGGTTGATTTATCATTATGGAACTATAGAAAATATTGGTGACAGCCCTGCAGCTGCAAGCCCTGCAGCCCCAAATTAGAAACCCCCTCAGTATAATGTAGTCCAATACAACACCACTGCAAACTACAACCTCAATAATGAACATAATTTAATTTACATATTCTTGACAATGTTGAGGGAAAAAATTATCTTATTTTAAACTTGTTGAAGGTAGAATTTATGGCAGAGCTGTTACATTAAACTGTTACATGTAACTGTGTGTTAAACTGTACAGGTGTACCTCATTTTCTGACCGGTGAGTGTATATCGCCATCAGTTATATGGCATTGGCCAAAATCACATGACATGATATAAAGTCAATGAAGAGCGATGGAATGTTTTCTCCAGGTGGCCGGAACTCCTATTGCTCACAGTACTTTTCCGCTCTTGCCTGCAAGGCAGCGCTTCCTAACCATAAACCACACATTATCATGGATGTTTAAATTCTAACTCGGCCTGGGAGGCGGTGATGCCTTACAAGCAACATTCGGGGCACAAACCTAGACATGACCGCCTAATTAATGCTCATGGATGCGACCCGCACCTCCGTCATGTCCGGAGTGTAAAATAAGCATGAAAAATGACATTTAATTTTTGAAAAGGTTAGTTGGGGTTTGCTGAAGTGGAGTTGTATGAGGTATCTATCCACAGTCAGTGTCTCACCTGCAGTACATGTCGGTCAGCGCGCCCCCAGTTTGGGGAAGCAGCAGAAGCCCCGCGCGGAAGCTAAACAAAGTAGCTTACTACTGAGGAGGGGGGCAGCAACAAAACGTATTTTAGCCACCTAAAAAATGCACACATACAAAAATAATAATAATAATAAAATAAACAAAACTATCAGTGTAAGCGTACGCCATATTCAAAATATTTTCTTCACCGCGTTACACTGCCGTCAAAAAGTTGTTTGTTGTGGCACTACATTTACTAAACTGGAGAACTTCGCACACCTGTGCCAGTCAAACGTTTTGTTGCTGCTATATACCACTTCAATGAACCTAAACTAACCCTGTAACTATATTTCCATTGATTTGTAAGCATTCCATGTTTTATTTAGGCTATGACACTGCACATATTTATCCACAGCCATAGACTAATATTTTTTAATATAATTATGATGCACTTAAAATAAAACAAAATAGAAATAACTTAGCTCAAATTCAGCTATCAAGTAAAATAAAATAGGGATCTCTGGAAAGAAGAGGCTGCCTGTTTGGTGTAAAGGCTCTGCAGAGCCACAGCACTGTGCTTTACAGATGTTCTTTCACAGTGTCCATGGCAACGAGAGCCTTGGAGACTTCAGCCGGGGTAGAGGAGGGTCAGGCGTTGCGGAGAGTTCCTCCATCACGCCCTTGCTGACGCTGCTGATTCCCCATCCTCTGTGTTATCCAGCTGACTGACAGCCTCGATGAGAAGGGGGGAAAGAGTTGTATGAAAGTGCACCATTCTTGGAGAGGATTCACATGTAAGCAGGGCTCCGTCATCCTGTTTGAGGTTTGTGCTGTGCTCTGCTGCTGGACCAACTTCTGCATGATAGCCCCACCCCTCCTCCCCTTCCATTTCTGGCGTCTCACTTTGAAATCTTCCATCATATCAAAAAGTTTATCAAGAGTCATCAAAATGTTACATGATGGTAAGGGCAAATTATTTTAGTTGCTTTACACTGTTATTGAATTAACCAGAAATTACTCCTACCAAGAGTGAGCACAATGGCTTTTCTAAACGGTTTCATTCTCATCACTGTTATTCTTTTTCACAGCCGCCATTTTGACATGTAATGGCAGGTAAACACAGGTGTTACTAGTGACATTAAGGTTCTATTTCATGTCAAAATGGAGGCTGTGGAAAAAGTGTATTGACTTTGATAAAGGTGTTTCAGTGAGTTAAACTGGACGTTTCCAAGTTGTCGCAACAAGCTGGTCTCCCTTTCCATCTGTTTTCCAGTATCACTTGAACACAGCTACAGACTCACAACAACAGTGTGAATAATTAGCACATAAATGAGAGCTGCTGAAAGAAAAAAAACTCACACAAAAAACAACATATTTCCATGTCAAGGGTGTTACATTTTATTTGGTCTCATGTCTTTTTGAGATTTTTCCTTTATATTTTTTTTTCCACAGGTTAAACCCATTATAATATTCAAGAGAAAAAAAAAATATTTTCACATACTGTATACAGACAGATATAATCCTCTTGACGCACAATAAAAACAGTTGATTAGGCCCAGCCCAGTGCGAGATTTCACAAAAATGCAACATTGACAAGGAATTTCAAAGCCTGACGACGGGAAACCTCTCACTCACATGAGCAGAGACAGATCTGAGAAACTGTAAAAATGGCTGCCAGGGCAATGCAACAACAAAGTCATCACATCGGCTAGCCTGTAATAGACACAAAGCAGACAAAGAATTGCATCTGGAACTTTTTTTTTTTCTTTTTCTTTTTAAAAGCAAGGAGATACAAAGACAGGGAGGAGGTCAACTTTGCCTACTATCTTTTAAGAGTGACAAAGGCCTCGCCTCTGTCTAGGTAGATAGCAGTTTTATGCACATAAAATTTCAGTTTGGTTTCCCCTAGGGGTCATTTGATCTGGTTTGGGAATTTGCTGCAATATACACAAAGTACAGTCTTTCAAGCTCTACCAGGCAATTCTCTCGAATTTTCTGCTACACACAAATACTGGGGTTCGAATAGAAGGCGTTTTGATACAGATTTGGTCGAATTGGAGAACTGGAACGTAAAGTCATTCTGCCTCATGTGAAGCACCCATACGTCTTATCTTAAATACTCCAGTGAAGACCTAAAAAAAAAAAAAAACAAAAGAAAAAACTTTTTGCTCAAACATACAAAGAAATCAGTCCATCATCCTAATGTAGACTGTGTCTATGGCCATCTTTAAAAGAAAAGCGTTTTAGTCCAGTGTGTAAAAAGATGGCCATTCATAAATAGAATCTCATCCACATTTTGTCCCCATATAAATGTTATAAATGTCCTTTGCTGGCTGGTAGGAATCTGTCACAGGGAAAAGCCTTTTACAGTACTGTGATGCTATGAGTGGAAGAGATTGACCACTGAGCCCAAGGGATTTGTACCATCCAAACCATTCAAAATTGCCTCACTGGATCATTTAGAGTTCAGTTATTTAGGAACAAGCATGAGCATGTGAAAGAGACCACCGACAAATACCTGCAAATCTTTGTCATACATCCTGAAATGCATGTGTCTTATTGCCGTGGTAGATGTGAAACACGGCGTGAAAAGGTGTTCATCAATAGCCCTACAGATCTAGAGAAAGGCCAAATAGATCAGCTATCTGTCATTCTTTATATCTGCAAACGCTGTTGAGCGCAGACAGCAATAAATCATTCTGCAATCTGTGTGTGTGATCCTGTGGCTCTTCACTCAACCAATCGGTTCGCACCACACACTTATACACCACTCTGGAAACAGACTTCGACGACTGAACAGCTTCTATTCCAGAAAGAGCACAACCGAGTGTCAATAGCTAAGCCGAACAATAACAGCAGCGACGGGGCTGTTCTGTCCTGTGGAGTGGAGGGGGCAGAGCCTTGGACTTAATAACCCCATTGATAAAATCCGTGTTTATTTTCTGAGCAGAGCGCCAGCCTTCTCCAAGAGCCGCCACCGTCGTCTTAGAAACAAATTGGTCTTCCTTTCATGGCTCTCATTCATTCAATTTACGCTGCTAAACGTTATCATAGAAGGGAGGACAGCAGATGGTGACCTTGGATGCACAGACTGAAAAGAATGAGGAATAATATTCACACTTAGAGAGACAGAGCATTAGCTTATGCACCTGGCGGTGCCTTTAGCTGTCATGGCTTTTGTCCACATCCTTTTGGGATGTGCAGTTCCCATACAGCCAGTGAAAGGTCATATTTGATCATTTGGTCTCACCCTGTTAATGCCAAACAAAAGACTGGGCAGGTGTTTGAGTATAATATGATCCAGAGAGAGGAATAGTGTGTTTCTGGTGCTGATGGCTAGCTGTGAGAGAACTGAAATGAGGCTGATAACCAGGTATATCTGTAATGTCCAGTTAATTGAACACAAGCGAGCAGGGGGAGACAAAAGCTAAATGAGATGAAAGCCATTGAGAGGCCAGCCAATCTATATTATCACTTAAGAATTTATTCTTAATTGAGCTGCACAGAGAAGATTAAAGAAGGAAAAAAAAAATACGAGATGTATTCTGGTTTGCCTGAGCAATTTCCCTACCCTTGCTGAACCCGTTTCCAATTTCTCAGTGACCGTGAAGGAGAGAAAGCATGACCTGACGGAGACTGCAGCGATTTAAGAAATAAAGTTGAAAATGAGTAGTGGCAACAGCTCCCTGGCTTTCCTTTAAGTCTCACACACGGGAATGGGCATGTTTACGAGCACACAATGCTGTGTTATTGTGTGTAACCAGATTAAGGTAATATAAGAATTAAGTAATGTGATTTCCTCAAATAAACTGGGTTCACAGGTATTTTATAGCTGGGTTAGAAAGCTTTGAAGCGGTGAGATTCAGCCCCCTCCTCAAAATCAGAAACAGCAGCAGAAGTTATTTTTTAGTATTCTTTGTTGTTCACGTAAATGGGCTTTAAACACCCTGATGCAAGTGTTACATTCTCAGTGTTAGCTGTCAACCACCACATTATACACACAGCGCATGTCCCGTCCCATCATAATCAGAGAAAATGTTGGATTCTGCCATCATCATCATTCACTGTGCTGTCAAATGTGTGACAAAAGCCGCAGCTGGATCCAGGTTAATTTCCCTTTAGAAAACTAATTGAAATCATACTGAGGTGTTTACACTGTCAACTACCTGGAAAGATAGAGCAGAAATGCAGGTGTGTTCACAAGTTCCTACGTGTTACGAATAACACCAAATCAGACCAAAGCCCTATTTGCGTAAGGCTAGTTTTATGTAAGGAATTTAAAGAAATACTCCAACGTTTTGGGCAAAATACCCTTTTTCCGACTTACCCAGACTGAGACAAGATTTCAATACCTTTTTTACCTCTGCGTGTCCACTGGTTCAGTTCCTATAGGTAGCATTTCATGTTAGCTTAGCATAATAGCTTGAAGTTTACAGGAGTCATTAGCCTAGCTCTGTCAAAGTGAGAAAAATAAACTTTACAGCAACATTAAAGCTGTCTTATTTACACAATATATCGGTAATGAAATAAACGTCTTGGAATTTTAAAAACAAGGAGTTGTTGAATGGTAGGAACTGAACACGCTTTCAGTGGATATAGTCCTACCACCTAACTTCTCCTAAAATGACTCTTGCTTTTAAAAAAATTTCCGCAACGTTTATGTCAAATACACAATACGTTGTGTTAATAAGACAGCTTCAGAGTTGCTGTAAGGGTTATTTTTTCACTTTGAAGGAGCTAAGCTAATGACTCCTATAGACCTCAAGTTTTTATGCTAAGCTAATACAAAATGCTACCCATCGGAACCAAACCAGTGGACGTACAGAGGTGAAAATGGGATTGAACAGTCAGGAAAAGGGTATTTTGCCCAAAACATTGGAGTACTCCTTTAAGTAATCAATGAATTACCCCCCAGCTACTGCGTTTTCTTGAATGTATTTGCAGGGTATATTGAAATTCAGTGAGATCAATGGATACAACTGCATAAGGTCAAGACTTAATGATTCATCGCTTACTGATTTAGCAAATCAAAACAGGACGTCTGCACCAAAACAGCACTCAAAACCTTCCTCAACAGATTCCACTACGCCTCCATTTTTTCATGACAGGAGAAGACAGGAACAACAAATAGGCACCACATGGCAAGATCACAGTACAGCTGAAATGAGTTATTATTAGCATGTATGTAAACATGTTTGCTGTCAGCAAAGCCAAATCATGCTTCAAGCACGAGTTAAACCCTGAAGATTGGGGTATCTTGCATTATATATGTTCCCAATTATGCTCATGTAATTCATGTAAGAACAGTCACAAAATTGACCAGTAACCTGCATGTAACTTCTTGTTTTTCCTGATAATTAAAGTCCCATCCACCGTCACCGCTCACAAATAGCCCCCATCTCTTGGGGGTGCAATTATAATGGAATGAAGAGGGTGAATGTGTTGGGTTCCTTCGTTGTGTCCACCCCACTGGTTTTTATTAATGTAATGCATGGATGGACTATGCGTCTTTTATTGATTAGAGGCAATGACCTGACTCTTGAACTTTAATTAAAGATAATCAAATCATTTCTGCTTCTTGCCGTTTGCTACACAGCTTGTGTAGGGTGAAATTGGAGTGCCACTAGCCCACTCGTGCCACTGGATATCAGTCTAGTTGGCGCCGTTCGACTCTCCTGTAGAGAATTCAGTTTCACTCTCCCTGTTTGTGCTCGGGACACTGATTTGCAATGACGGATGGGGCGATGCCTGGAAGAGCAGCGCGTCACAAACAACTCATCAGGAGATTCTTATTGGAGTGCTGGCTGTCAGCCCCGTCAGACGAATGGCAGCTACCTACCACTGACAGCCAAACCAAAAATTGGAGGGCCCTGTCCACAAAAGACTTCCTAGAATGCCCCTGCTCATTCAGACAGTTACCAAAGTACAAGGGATTTCTGTAATTTTGCTCCAGGTCAGATTAGAACGATGGAGCTGAGGTAGGATTGTGCTGTATATGCATGAAAGAAGTAGGAATCTTAAGTATTTCCATGCAAAAGTTATCTTTAAGGCAGGAAAGTTCTCGCACTTCAAATGAACAAGTTCCAAGGCTTATTACCAAGAGAAAAACAATTCCAGTCCTGTCTGTACACAACTTAATAATTTGTGAGAAGGGCAGTAACCACTGTTTATTATAAGTAATGTCTCATGAAGTCAATTACCAAGTGCTTTGATGGAAAACGGCAGGTAACAACATCAGATCTGGGGAGAACGAAGGTGGCAAGAGTCCAGACAGCACAGGAGCGGCAGGTTGAAGTGGATACTTGATGCACACATAGACAGAAATAATTTGCCAGACTTTTCAATCATCTCAATTTCCCTCATGTATCGTGTTCCTCACTGAGCCCTGTTGACAATAACAGCTATCCGAGCCTAATGACTATCGGAGGATGGCTCTTGTGGTTTTGTCTGTTGACACGAAAGGCGGAGGCAATAGCTCATCAGTTGTCACTGCTACACGACGTCAGTGTCAATGATAGCGAAAGGATGAAAGTGGGGAACAGCTGAGAGAGACAAATTCAATATTGAAAGTCTGCACACAGAGAAGGAAAATCCTCACTGCCTATGTCCTACAGAGTAGAGGACAGCACGTAGAGTGTTGGACAGGACTGTAAGTCAATATAAAAGGATTTGAGAACATATTGAATGAAACAGCCAAAGGAGGGATTCCTGCGTTTAGGTGATCCTGTCAAATTTCAAGTCCTTCGCAAAAAGACTTAGTTTCAATACAAACATTAGTTCCAGCTGAAACCCAGATTTGACTGGTGTCTTTAGCGACATGAAGACTGCACATATTGAATCTGAGCATGTGTTCATTTTCACTGACAAATGTTGCAGGAAAGAGGAAGAGGTAAGAGCGCTTGCTTTTAAATTAAGATATTTTTATAATTGTCAAACATCTGTCAGTAATGTTGCATTCACCGGCAACAGGAATATTTGATGAGGCATCTAATTTAACTTCAAACAAAATTTACTTGGTATACTTCTATAAAAAAAGAACTCTCCTTGGTAAATGGGCACTGTGCTAGAATAAAAGCAATTTCTTTTTCCCCGACAGAAACTCCGGTGTTATTGAACTGAATACTCTGCAGTGTCAGGACAAAACTGCCCTGAAGAAAACTTTCCAGAAAAGAAGGAGGCAAAGAGTAGGAGTGAGGAGGACAAAAAAAAGAAGAAAAAAAAAAAAAAGAAAAGAGAGCTGTCTCTCAACAGTTGTGTGTGTATCACCTGAGGAGGAAGGAGGACGCAGAGAAAGGGGAGCCTCAATGGTGAAGACTTCTTCTGCAGCAGTTGAGTAGCCAGCGGCAAGACAGAAAAAGGACAATCTCTTTGGCTTAAGACAAGGAGGACAGCAAAACCTGTCTTTAAAATGGCGTTTGGGAACAAAAATTGATGCAAAAAAAAAAAAAGGGAAATGCTAATATGCTAAATTCCATAAATTTAAAGTGACACACAACAAAGCAATTTAATACCTTGTGAGGAAGACATGGCTCATTTTTAGTGATGTTGGGGGGAAATTAATTAGCCAAATATCTGAATGGGGTGTGAACGCACTCTGCCCTTATCACAAAGCTAATTATCACTATCGGCCTCCTCTGTTCATCAGTAGGATTATTAAGCTAATCACAAAGCTTCCCCCTCTGGAGTCGAGGTTTATGCTCTTCATTGGAACAAAAGCTGTTATTGTCTTCCAATGACATGGCTTCAGCAATGAACCCAATCAGTATTTGTACCCTGTAATGCCCTAATAAAGAGACAAGGTAATGGGAGGAGTGTGTGCGATGTGTTAGTGGGTCTCTTTCAATTGCTTCAATGCTTGATCTACACCAATTAGGTCAAAGGACACTACAATGCTGGCAAAAACCACGTTGACTGAGATTAAAGGAAAAATCCACCCTCACATCTTGTAACCGTGTCATATGTCTTCACTCTGTGATATTCAATGCATTCCAGGAGTTATTTTGTGATGAAGGGCTGTAATTTACCTTTTTTGGTGCGCACGCTTTACCTCAACCTGCCTCTTCTACTTCAGTTAGTGACTGCCTACGTTTCCCAGAATGCCTTTTGACAACCCCCTGAGACCATGCCTGAACTTGTTACTTTAAGTGCATCTAGTTGGAGACAGAACTAACAATACACAGTGGGAGTACGAGAGCAAATTTTGCCAGTTGAGAAAAAGAAAAAAATATGCCACTTACTCAAAATGCAACATGTCCTGTGGCTGCACTGTATTTTTTTCAAGGCTTTGTGATGGAGAAATTAGCATCTCTGCCTTTTCTATGACAGATCTCTCCTTGTGTGATTGCTGAACATCGATGCAAAATGGCAACTCGAGAAAGAAGCCCTTGCTCTTTTGATTCTGTTGTTCACCACTTATGTTTTAGATGGCTGAAACATTTCTGCTCTCAAACTCCACTCTAGCAGCACTGGAAATATTGGGACATGATGTCCACATTCTGCCAGCTATCCACGGAAAATAGAAAAATACATCACCAAACAACAAAGTGGAAATGCTCTGGATATCACCAATAGCTGTATTTTACAGCGTCCGAGTGTTTTAGGGTGGATTTTTCCTTTAAATAAAAAGAGGCAGGGATGAGGGGTTCGGAGCCTTGCTTCTCTGCTGGACTGTACAGAGGAAGTGTTCCGACTAGGGTCAAGCACTGTAGTATTTGCAAATAATTCTTGACATTTCTTTTAACCTCCCTGGAGCACCGGAGCACCAATTTGTCAGGGCGACAGAGCCTGGATAGTGTCAAATAAGTTGTCAATGTTAAACTGACTCCTCAGTTTGGCAGCACTTATTGTGCTGTCTAATGTGGCACAATCCTCCCACCTGGCACTCCACGGAGGTAAAACCAACTTATTTCCAAATACTCTTTGTCCCCGGCCTGTTACACTTGTACAGTCAAATTCTTTGGCACATGAAGGGAATGCACAGGGCTCCCCCCTGTTTCCTGGGCTCTGTCACTTGCCAGCCAAATGAATCAGTCCAATCCCTGGCATTTCCCTGGGAATGTGACTGGAATGTTACCTGCTTCCAAGTGGAATGCCTGGGTCGTGGTTTGTCTTGGATTTCATGTGCAGCAGAGAGAGTGGACCGGAATAGCCACTCAGAGTGCTTTCTCCCATAATGCAAAAAGGAGACACTATTTAAAAAATAGAAGTCTCTCCTTACAGTGGGTCTGTACACACACACGCACACACACGCACACAGGCACGCACACAAACACCATTTTCTTCCACAGCAATGCTAAGCTGCTTTGCACATTTAAGCCAAAATCATAGCATCTTCCCTACGAGCCAGGTTAACCGGTCATGGAATCTTAAAGAGATATATATTAAAAACACTTCACGAAATAAGGCACTCCAATTTTCCATTGTCCTGAATGCTTTCAGAGTCTGCAGAGAGGTAGAGGCAGGTAAAGTCGTGCAAGTCGCCTTATCCACCTCTGCATTGTCACAATGCTTCAAAGTAAGCGGGAGATGAAGGCTGGACATGTGAGCAGTCTGTTTGAATCTGAAGATGGGGCTATTGATCTCTGGTCTGGTTCTTCAGAAGGCTAGAAAGACAGAGATAGACAGGGACTGGGAGAAAGGAATGGGCGCCAGATACTTGGTTTGCAGGCCGACATCCCACCGTCCAATGTCCCACTAATGACCTTTCCCTGGCTTCCTCGTCTCCAAGGCACCAGGCTGGCAAATAAGTAGGACCTGCCGCAGTTGGGGCTCCCTGGTTCCCATCAATGAAACCTCCCTCAGTGGTCGGGGTGCATTTTTGTTTTTTTGTTTTTTTTGTTTTTTTTTAAAGGATTCCAAATCCTTGTGAACACCTCGGACATAGTAGTGCACATGGTACTGGACTGCATTCCTGTGATAAAAACAGCCGTAATTAAAATCCATAGGAGGAAGTCAGCCATGTGCCCATGGGCAAAGCTAGGTTTAGAATCTGTCGTCTCTGAGCTGTGTTGGGGACTTGAAGGGCTTGAGCCCCAGAGTCCTGCGGGGGCGGGCCTTCTCTTTGGTGCTGTCCAGGGGCTTGCTGCAGGCAGCCCAGCCTAGGTCGATGAGAGGCGAGTCGGCCGGGTTGAGGGGCGCCACGCGGAACGTGGGCAGCGTGGGCGAGCCGTTGGTGGAGCACGGGGCAGAACGGGACGTGGGGAAGGGCGCTGAGAAGGGGTCAAAAGGTGATGTCGTGTCTAGGGTGCTTGAGGGGTCAGCCCTGAGGGTAAAGGGGTCGCAGTCCGGCGAGGGGAAGGGGTCACAGTTGGTGAAGGGGTTGGTAGGGGAGGGCTGGTAGCCCAGAGGGTGGCTGTCCGAGCGATGGGGGCTGCGGCCGCCTCCCGAACCACCGCCCCCTGCTGAGATGAAGCTCCAGGGGTCGATGCGGGGACGAATGGGGGAGGGCCGCGGCCGGGGGATGACATTGACCTCCAGGCGGCGGGTTTTGGGGGTCCAGAGGCGAGGGTCTGGGTACAGGGAGAAGGGCACTGAAGGCTTGTCATCAGAGTCCAGTGTGTCTTGACACAAAGGCAGGTCCAGAACTGGAAAGAAAAGAAAGAGCAAACATTAGACAAAGATCAAAGAGAAGCAGTTAGACTGACATATTTGCATGCATGCACACACAAGCTCTGGCCTCCAATCTCAAAACGTATGCTGAAGTCATTCTCTTATATTATTAATCTCATTTTGATCATGTCAAAAAGTCTAGTAAAGAAAAAAGGTAGTAGTGGTGAGCTGAAGAAGCACGTAACCTCACCCACCTGTCGTGTACGCATGCAGGCTACATTATTTTGGAAATTAGACCAAAACCAATGGTAATCACTGTCACACAATTAGTTTACCCTTTGTATTAATTATTATAGAGCAAGGAATTACAATAAATTATTAGTTGTGTTATTATAAAAAAAATACCAAGATAATATTTAAATCCCTCCATGCATTTTTAGCTACAGGTATTACGGGGTTCAGTGAGCCCCCTGAACCAGTGCAAACTGTGCATATATGTCTTTATGATTATATTGTTCCAAATAGAAACTCAATAAACAACAAAGAAAGTTGATGCAATTAGTCTAAATTACTCATAACAAAGAGCTGCAGAGCTAGCTGACAAGACTGCAACAGCGGCAGTCAGCAAGCGCAAATTAGCAATGACAAGAACCTTAAGCTCGGAATAAAGCTATCTTGAATGAACATTTGCCGTTTCCAAATGTTTAATGTCTGCCAAGTGGCATTATTTACATCGGCGGCAACTCTCCGAGGCTGCTCAACTATTCAGCTGACAAGAAAGAGCAATCAGGAGTCACATGAGAGCAGATGAAAACGTCAGTGGAGGAATCCTCTGAATTCATCTCTCTTTCAAGCACACAGTCACCGCCAGCAACCTTGTGGCTGCCTGTCTATGCATCTGAGCCTGAGTCATTACAGTCAATAAACATAATAAGATGTTTAGCTAAAACACTCGCTGTTAAATTATGTGTGGCTTTTTGCCTCTACGTGCCTGATGTAATGAGTGTATGCGGTTTGTGAGATTATGGTTGTTAGCGGTGGAACAGGCGAGGCATGTCTGTTTAGTACCTGGGGGCAGAACTATAAGAGTGTCTCTGTGGAGAATGCTAAGCTTTGTGAGTCAAACGGACCAGATATAGAGTGTGAAATGGAACCAGAGGGTACTCTTAAAGCCATCTTAAAGCCCACTCGCTCTTAAAACACCCAATACCCTCTCCACTGTCATTACTGACTTTAAACTGTGTCAATGCTTCTAAGAAATGCATATCATGAAGTGGGTGTTTAGTTCTCGGTGAAAACATGCAAGTGTACATTATGTGTGTGTGTGTTCGCAGATCTGCAGATAACAGCTGGTGAGGTAGGTCACTGGGATAGAATTCGAGCAACCGTCTAAGTATGCCCCGTAAAGAAAATTGCTTTTCTTAACCCACCCACAGATGTAATGGATGCTAATCCCTCTTGGGTGTGATCTCTATGCATCTTTTCTCTGTAGTACTTCAATGCTAGACTCAAATGAAGCCTGCAGGATCACGTGTGCCATCATGCAGTTTTCTGGCACATGCACATATCTTGGATATCCATGTCAAACCTAATCATATGCAACCCCAAGATGCACTTACTGTACCTACTCTGACCAACCCAGAAACCATCTGAAGAAGAGAGAGACGAATCGTGACCATGCATACATTATTAGCAATTTCGAAACCAGCACTCTCTATGTGAACTCAGCTGTGCTTCATATCCACCCTCGACTTTGCAATAAAGGAAAATTCTGTCTTGCAAGAGGAAAATCAACACAAGATTGGACGCTAGCTTTGCTAGTACGAGGTACGGGCAACCAGCTGTTACCTGCGATATGCAAATTGCTGAAGACAAGCTTTGATGTAAATGAAAGAGCTCACATAGCATTTGAAGCCTCCCTCGTGCCAGCGAGATCTCGCTAAAAAGGCACAGCAGTAATTCTGCATGAACTGTGAGGGAACATTGTTATGTTGATGAAGTGGATTTTGCGAGGTAAAGCAGCGATCCAGTTTCGATGTGGGTACAGATAACGCATTTTTTATGCTCTGTGTTGAGGAAATGAAGATAAGTCAGAAAGATAAATTAAATCATGGATCCAATCTGGTTGTGAGACACCGTATTATTTTATAGTGTACAGCAGGGATTCAGACGGACCTAGCTGAGATGCGTGCAGGCCTTGGCTGGACCTTCTCCTCCTGTCGGTGCTGCGGTCCCAGGCCTCACAAACCAGCTCGCCGTTGGTCAGATGGGAGGCAGGGGCACACTCCCCTGGACTGGCCCTACCTTGATGCTGGGGGGTCCTGGGGCTCTGGGGACTCTGCGGCGTCTGCGGGGTGCGGTGGCCGCTCCTTTCACGAGGGTTAGGCGGAGGAGGCGTCAGGGGCAAAGGCCTCACCTCAGCGTGCTGCAAAACTAAATCCAAGAGCGGCCGGGGGAGCTGCTCAGAGGTGGAGAAGGTGATGAGATCGTCCACTACGGTGGGGTCCGAGGTGATGGGCTTAGGGGGTGCGATTTCTGGTTCGGAAGGGGTGCGGTGATGGTCCTCCAGGGATGGAGGGTTAGTTCGAGGGGGCACCCTGGGAGGGACATCCAGGCAGCGACCCAGACCTATGGAGGCCAGGAGGGAGCCACCGCCCAACAGAGCCCGGTGGGTGCTCTTGATCAAGCCGCCCAGGGAACCCCGCTCTGGCCTGGGGGAGCCAGCCGGGGAGGAACCCCCTTCCTCGCTGCCAGAGTCTCCCTGAGGTAGAGGCAACCGCAGGCTCTCTTTCATCGAGGACCCTGTACAGAGAACAAAAAAAGTCGTGTTTTTATGACTTTTTGAAAACAGAGAGAAAGACAGAGACAGCCAGAAAAGGACTGCTCACATTTATTATTCATTTAGCTTCTATTCATAATTCACACTCATGCCAGCGTGAATTATAACAGTTGCTCAGAGAGGATATGTGACTGGTGGATGGGTTGACGACAGAGGGCACTGGCTACCGTTCTGAGCAGGGAGAGGGGCTGGTGTGGAGGGTCTGTACTCCTCAAAGTCGTCCTTGGATTCTCCGTTCTCATTGCTGTCCAACTCCAGGAGCTTGGCTCGCATCGACAGACTGAACACAGGAAATGCAAAACCACTTCATGTATGTTCCCAAAATAGGATTACAGAACACGATTAGGAAAGCATTATCAAGTAAAAAAAAAAAATGTTAGCAATGAGTGATTACAGCAAAAATATCAGAAAACAGATGTCCCAGATGTCTGCAAATGGAAGAGAGGGATGACTAAGATGGGCAGCTGGAGGGTGGGAGTCTCTTACCTGCTTTCCTGGGGGCTAAGGCGCAGGACTTTAGGGCTCTTGGGGCTCTTAGGGCTCTGGGGCCGCCAGTGGGGGCCCAACCTCAGGTCTCCATTGGCTTGTTTAAGGGAAGGGGCCTCTAGGGGCCACACTGAGCTCAGACCAAATGTCCTGCTGTTGTCACTCGGACTGACTGTAGAGACAGAAGACGAGAAACAGAGAGAAAGATGAAGTGATATAAATATCATCCGGCACATCATCAATATGCATACTGCCTACCTGTACTGTAATGAGGAGAGCATTTTAAAAAGGCAGGCTTCATTCAAAAATGTACGCAGCTCTGCAATCATCTCCAACACGATGACCCTCAATTGGCTCTCTGCTACAGACAGATTTCACCAAACTCCGACAGGCTGCAACCCCTTAGACATTTTCTGCACAAGTTTGAATTCCAATTTCTTTTCAAACGGTGGTGGGATCTAGTCTTCACGCTGATATGGCTCCAGTCTGGAAGGAAACCTCCAGGGTAAAACCCAAGATGCTTCTCAGGGCAGAAAAGTGTGGGAAGAAGGAACCAAAGTCACAGGGGAAATAGGTGAGACGAAGAGCGCCACGTTCCAAGAGAAGCCAGGATTTCACCTGTTGATGACATGCTTTGCACCGGTTTTCGCACCTCTTCCCGGCTTGCACTGCCAACACCACGTCAGCAGTGTGTGGAGTGTGCAAATGTTCAACTATACGTGGTGTGAAGATCCGCAGTTTCCAGTCACATCACTTTGCAGCAACTTACACACCTAATCATGCTGTTCAAGTTCCAGGAACAATGCCTGCATGTTAGTTGCAAATTACAAATTAATTTTAGAAGAGAGGGTGACAATTTATGTGCCAATATGGTTGTGTCTGAAATACACAGTAAACACTTAGGTGAAATATGCAATGCTAGCTGTGTTGCGTTAATTTCTTGTCAAGGTGTCACCTATAGTGCTAAGTACAGAGGTATGTCTCCCTGTACTGTGCGTTAACACTTTGAGACATTTCACTGTTCCATCTGTCATCTTTTATGTCATGATATTTTGATAGCATATATTGATGGTTCTAACATCATATGAATATTATTATTAATATTAATGATGTTGTTGATGGAATCTAGTTAGACCCTGTTGCTAGAAAGTGGAGAAAAGGAATGAGTAGTTAAGGAGAAAAAAATGATGACAATATATCATCCAGCCTTGTTATTTTATTTATCCGAATGATGAAGATTTATTGCTATAAAACGAACGATTCTGAATCAATTAGCAGATATATCATGATATAAATATCTAAATTATACATTTCTATACCTTGGATACTGAAATAGATACTAGGAAAAAGACTAGAAAAGAACATAAGAACCAGTCGAAAACAAACAAAGAAAAAAACCAAATGTAATAATAAAGTCAGTAATATCTTGAAGCTGCCAATGCATGCTATATTGGCAACCTACTGAGATGCTAAGAAAGATCCTGAGTTGAATAAATCAGCTGTACTCAAAGCAGAGTCTTGGGACCTCCTGAAGTCCTTGCTGGGGTTCCAGGGGGTGCGCCAAGAAAATGAGGGTTTCCCTGTTATTTAACTGAGAGACTATAAGAATGACTATTCTGATATTATATTGCACCCTCCCCACTTCCAGATTCGATAGTTATACAATTCCGCACCAAATCCTACTTAATCATACAACAAAAGTCTTCTCAGATGGGACAAAAACTTCTGTGGTCTAATGCAAATCAATTTGGCAGTTCTTGACATCAATAAGCTCGAGAAGCCCCTGCAATAAGTCACTGCATGCAAGAACAAATATCCACTAAACACATTTTAATGACAGACTCACTCAGGGCTTGGTAATTGCCATTAAGGAGAGTCATTAGCCATGTGAGAGAAATCCAGCCCTCTATTTAATGAATAAATGAAGCCGGCAGATGTTTTGGATTTGCTAACCACTTTTACAGATAAACGTTTCACCACAATTTGCGCTTTTATGTCAACCCCCGGCGGTAATTGTTTAGAAAAATCCCTTTTACTGCCTGTTGCCACACCACAAATTTCCTTTTGGGTCTTGTAAGAGCCCTATGATCTACTGGCTAGAATTTCCCTCCGAACAGAAACAATCTCTCGCTGTTTGTCTAAAGAGGCTGACAAGCAGAAGAGTATTGTAAATCACTGCTGGTCCTGCAACCCCCCTCGCCCCCTCCTCCTGGAGAAATGAGTTTCTCCTTCCTTATTTTTAATTCAGCAAACCACACTGTAGCCACTACATGCATTTAAAATGCTGATGAATCCCTGCCCGACAGTACAGCTCAATGGCTCCACTTGCTGTAGCGAGCGGGTAACTGCAGATAGAGGAAGCTGGACTGCAATGCAAAACGCCACCGAGAAATGCTGAGCCACAGAGAGGAAGTCAGATAATATTTGGACTGGAACAGACTATTGTTGGGAGAGGGTGTGTGTGAGAGAGAGAGCAGTAAGCCAGAGAGAGAGAGAGACAGAGGGGGCCCATAGGGAAACCGGGGAGGAAAAAAAAGTAGAGCAGCATGAGAGCAGATGAAAAGAGAAAATCTGGAAACTAAGAGACATGATGTTGCAGCTGTGGGTGTGCGTGAATACATATATACACATTGTGATTTTCTGAATATTTGTTTCCGAGACCATGATGCATACGTGTGGATCTGCGTGGTTTCCATGTGAGTGTGTGTTTGTGTGTCCAAGGGCATGGCCTGTACTCACGTTGGATTGCTCGGAAGCGTGGGCCGAAAGAGGGTGAGGAGCCCGAACCCAAATCTGGAGAGTTCCGCCTCTTCTCCAAGCCTGGGGAAGCCTGCACCGTAATCTTATGAATGAAATCTGCAACACACAAACACACACAAGACAGAAGTCAGACCACCCAGAAGGCAGACGTAAACCAGAATACAGACTAGAATAATGCACACAAGAATTTTGCCGCTTTTTTAAGGCCTTTATTTATCCAGGGAAAGTCAACTGACCTCCCCTTTGTTTTTCAGCCTTGCCTTGCTTCACATCAGAGATGGTTCAGAAGTGAGACAGCCCAACTCTGAATCATTTCCTGTATTTGTCTCACGTGCGTTAAACACCGCTGCCCCCCCCCACTTTAGGGGACAAACAGCAGGTCCTGAGAGGCTCATCAGTCCAGTGGAAAAAGGTATACCTGAGTACTAGGGGTTAGTCAGTACACTGTTATCGGTATCTATTCAACCAACTAACTAAATAATCTGTATCTGTATCTGTACTCGGAATGAGCAAGGCTTAAACCGAGAGTGGGTTAATCCAGAGGCTGCCTTTTAAGCCTGGAATGGGTGGTAGCTGATTAAAAATTGCCTTATTTATTTATTATTTTAGTATTATTATTACTACTACTACTACTACTCCTACTACTACCGCTACTACATTTTTGCATTTTCTTCAATTACAATAATAAATGGACTAAGCTCCAAATCAAACCACTAGGCTAAAACTAGCGCTACAACTACTTTACCTACAGCTTCAAATACGTCAATTACTGATTCAGACACTTTAAGTACTTTATCTACTTCAAGTATTACCTGAAGTACATCAAGCACTGCTTCAACTACCTCACATACTATCTAAGATAATTCAACTGTCTACTTTTTTCACCCGAAGCAAGCACACAAATTTTCTTCAAAAAATGAAGTCTTTTGTAATAACATATTGCTTTATTAGCTAGCAAACTAAAGCAGGCTATAAGGTTAGCTAACCATCAATGTTTTATTGTGAGCACATCTGCACAGCAGCTAACATGTCTGGTTGAAGCTAGTGTTAGAAGCTACTTGCATGTCAATGTTGGTTTTGCTGTGATGTTAGCCAGCTGGCTTGTTAGCTAGTAGCTAACAGTTTATTCAGGGCATATGACCTAATCTTTCTCAAGCTACAACAAATGTTTTGGAGTAGAGATACCCTAAAGACAAGGCAGCTTTAAGTCTCACGATGACCTACATTTGAAAACAAATTCAAATTATCAGACGACTGGTTTTAACTTTAAATGACTAAATTGGCCAACACCCACACATACAATTATCTTTTTTAGGCAGCTCTCTTTTCCCATCCCAACTGCTACATATTTAGTCATTATTTATCCAGTGGACATCCATGATGGCACCAGACATGCTTAGTGGGACATTTGTCATGCAAATGCAAAGCCCCTACTGAGAACAGAGGGATTTTAGCTCAGTCAGGGTGAAGGACAGAGACAGAGTCCAAATCATTTGTATTTTTCATATCTATTTTCCACAGTATGTGGCATACAGCATGGTATAGAAGTTATTCCACAAGGTCCAAAATACAAGGACAACACAGGATGAGAAGGACCAAAGAAAGAAAAGAAAAGAATAACAGAGGAAAGGAGGAGGGTGAAAAAGAGACAGATATAGAAGGAAAAGAAGAAGAGGGCAAAACACAGCAACTGGGAAAGAAGAGAGCTAGAGGGTACAGGAGAGAGAGAGAGAGAGAGAGAGAGAGAGAGAGAGGGTGAAGGAGGCTGAAAGAGAGAGAGACAGAGAGATAATGAAAGAGAGAGAGAAACAGAGCAAGAGAGAGGAGGGAGAGCACAAGAGGGTAGGAGTGAGGGAGAGAGGGAAAGAAAGAGGGAAACAAAGTCAGAGAGCGAAAAGCGAAAAAGGCTGAGAGGGAAACAGGGAGAGACAGGGTGAGAGAGACAGAGAGA
>OMLF01036627.1:0-12193 GCA_900302615.1 Holocentrus rufus | reverse complement strand
TCACACAGCTGGGGAGCATCACAGATAAAGAAATAACACATAATAATAATAATAATAATAATAATAATAATAATAATAATAATACAAGGAAAATAACTTGAAAAAGACTGCATAATAACCCAGAAGAAATTGGTTCAAAGTATATTTAACATCAAGATGATGGGCCCTCAGAAGAGACAATTAGGTGTATAAAATGGATTTGGTAGTGAAATGAGTAACAAAAGGCAGGAAGAGTGTGATTTCCAGACAATAAGACAGAGGCAGGTTACAGTGAGAGAGCGTTTGATGTGCTGTGCTTGATTGTGTGCACCGCGCCCGGTGCAAGTCACCATTTCGCTGTGTTTAATAAGAGAAAAAGAATTAGTCACCCGTATTACAGCTCATATGATTCTCCATTTGTGCCAGTACGACACACAATATTAAAACCCTAAACCGTATTACGTTTAATATCAGCAGAGAGAGATGAAAAAGATATTGATATTTCTGTTGCTTGTAAACAAGGAGCAATTCATCAAAGGGAGACAGAGAAACATGTTCGTAATTGGTCGAGCAATCTGCTGTAAGGATAAAAAAAAGAGATATGCGTTGACAGCAAGTGATGAAAAATAGATTTGCGTTTCTGATACTGAACACATCTCACTGACTGAAAAAGGCTGAAGGATGGAAAAATACAGTCATGTGGAAAGTGATGACACATGCGCTGGTTGATGAATCCTTTGCGTCTCCCCTGGTGAAACATACATTAGGAAAAAAAGAGTGAAAGAAAGAGAGAAAATAGCCTTGGAAGAGCTTTCTCTCCATAGGGCCTCCTTCCATCTGGAACAAGCGTGCTGCCATTGTTAAGGAATAAGCCTCAACCCTTTTATTCAGCAGAGCCGACAACCTTTTCTTAAATCTAAAGGATGCTACGTGTTGCATTTTAACACCAATAAATTATTCTCACATTCATTTCTGACTTAGTATTTTTATTAGGTGTTGGTACTTACCTTAAATAAATGAGAACATCAATTAGTAACAACATAATCTGTGTAAAAGGAAGAGGGTTTATGGGAAATGCAGTCTTAAAACAGCACTATGAGACAGAGGCTGCCCATCTCAGTTATGATCTCTCTGATATTCGGCAATTACACCAAGGTATCCCAGTTGAACTGACAATGATATACAATGTTTTACATGAAGCACCTATTCCCACCTTATGTAAGCCACTTCTTCCTTTGTTTACCTCCCTGCAGTGTGTCACTGATTGTGCCCGTTGCTCTCATGCCCTTTCATTCACAAGCCCTGGCCCCATTTCTTGGACTTCGTAATTGAATTACTAGATTTCGTATTGTAATGGTTTCCTCTTGTTTTCATTAGCGTTTCGTAGTACGTCTGTGTCCTAATCTCTGAGATACACTCTTACTGTTAATTTAAAACGTGTTCGGTTTTCATAAAAGGAAAACAATACAGTATGTGTGTTTGAGAGAGATAGGCAGTTCCGAAGCTCCCCTCCATCTTCCTGCTCCTCCTCAGGTCGTCTCCCCGTCCTTTCCCGTCTCCTGGCAGGTTCAAACACAGGTTGCCACAAGAAGAAAAAGAAAAAGAAAAAAAAAAAAAAAAAAAAAAAAAAAACAATAAGCCACATAGTCCCACTGATATATAAAGAGGATGCTCACGGGCAACACAGCATGTAGGAACCTATCTCCCTGATGGATGAGACCCCAATGAATAGCGTTGGGGAGTGTGTCACAGAGTGTGTTTTCCTCTGTGAGCAGGCGAGGAGCAGCGAAATCAATTTGGTCAACATTGATGTGATGGCAGGCCTGGGGTTGCTGGTAATCTATAGTTAAACAAGGGATATCGATATTGAGTTCACTGGCTGATTGATTAGATAAACTGTATCGATAAATGACATATGAGAGAGAGAGAGAGAGAGAGAGAGAGAGAAGGCAGGCTTGATCCAGAGGGAGCAACACATACACAAATGTAGACAGAGAGAGAGAGAGAGAGAGAGAGAGAAAGAAAGAAATAGGTGTGTGTGCATGCATGTTGCAAGTGTATGTCCGAGTCAGCGTGCGGCCCTCGGTGCCGCACCTGCGCGTCCCTAGATGCTTAATTTCTCTTTGTGGCTGCTCGCCTGCCTCAGGCGTCCCCATGTGTCAGGCTTGATTCTGCTAGGTGAAAAGATGCAAAGAGAGAATAATACAGGACTCAGGCCCCCACTCCGGCCCCTGTGAGATTTTCATTTCACACCCAACCTCTTTTACTTACCCCGCCGTTTCCGTGCAGACGGGAACGGAGGAGGGAAGATCAGCTCTTGTCACCGTCAGGCTGATAAAAGAGGAGGCCCGTGGGGGCCCTGCGCGTGCGACCCTCGCAGAGTAATAGTGAAACTGATCAGCCTTATCAGCCCCGCTGCTGAGATAAACGAGGGGCCCTGACTCATCCCAATGGCAGGAGGAGCTTTAGAGATTTTGCAGGGTTAAGATTTACCTGACACCCCCTTCCCCCCATGCTCTAGTGGTGTGTGTGGCGTGAGAACGTTATTGGATCTGCTGCGCTATCATGCATGTGGAGAGTAGAAACACCCTGTGGATTGTTAATATTGAACGCAGCAGGTTTAGAAACTGGCAAATGTTGGGATCTCGAATGTCTGTTTGGGTATAAAAGTGTGCCTGTGCATGTGTGTGTCGGCATGCACTTGCGCATTAATGAGTGGGTCTGTCTGTGTGTGGGCATGTGTAAAGCCCCATGTACCTGCATCACCTTGTGCATCAGCCAGTTACACCTTGTTCTCCCCATATGGTGCATCTCCATAAACTCTGTCTGGCAGTGACTTCATTGGCATTATGTGGCAATAAAAGTGATCAATGGCTCGGCCCATCTATGAATTACAGCATTTACTCTCTTCCTACTGAGATGGCTGCGTGACGGATTTAATGTTGTGCTCAAATTTTGACGTCAGGGGATCCAAAGCTCAGGGAACAAAAGACAGTCATGACACAGAGTCAGATTTACTAAGCTGTGGCCGTCTGTTCAGGAGCGTTCTGCTCTTAGCAGTAACTGTGCTATTTGTCAAACAGGTGCAATGGCCTTGAAACACAGTTTTCCCGTCATCTGAAGTGCACATGCCATGACATGACATGGCATAGCATCATGACATGACAATGCATATACATTTAAGGAAAGATCGCAGAAAATAATAGAAGAGGATATGGCAAGTGAGGTTGATTAGACATTCCGCTGGATTTACTGAAGTTTATGCACATTTGGGACTGCCAGTTTTGTGTGGAAATTTATCGAAACAGCAGGTGCAAAATTGGTGCAGGTCATGTGTATCAACATGTACAAATCTTAATGACAACAGAGAAAAGGTTTGATGCACCACAAAAAGTGTGCAGAGGAACTTAAGCGTATTTTGTGATCTAATAAACTAGATCACAAAATTGCTTCTTAGAAAAAATATTAGTAGTAGTAGTAGTCTCAGTAAGCATGTAATTGAATCAGTGAATTGAAACACATATTGAGCGCCGTATCTGATCATTTTATGGGCTAACACCAAACAAAGAAAAGTCATCATTATTATTTTCCCATCAGGTGTTTACTTTTGTACTCTTAATTTGTTCATTTTCTGTGAAATAGACCTGGTTGGTCTGAACTGATTGAGGTCTGCATGTAACACAAACTCCCATGCTCTGCCATTGAAGTGCACACATTTAACCTCTGCTCCATGTGCGAAGAGAAAGCAGCCCCCAGTGCTGACTGCATCATCATCTGGTGCCTTAGTATATCCAACATTAATTTCACACAGACTGTGACCTCAAATTGCCAGAAAGGTGCAGAAGAAAGTGTGCTGTGGATTTCATGTACATACTGTAAATCCTTGCTTGAGTGTCATCTCAGCAATTAAGATTTTTCAAAATTATTACTAACTGATCCTAGCACTGTCAGGATAATCCCTTGATTGAAAACTTCTTGTGAGGTGGACTGTGACATCATAATCAACTAAATGATTCTGATCTCAGTGTGGAGCCTCTTTTGAAACCTCCTACAACTCACCCACCCATCCTTACCCAGCTTTTGTCAAACAAGGGACGTAATGAAATATTTATCCCATCTTTCCTGCTCACCTTCCACTCCCAGCTCGGTCAGATCCTGCGGAGTCCCTTCATGAAGTTCGTGGCTCACGCCGTCTCCTTCACCATCTTCCTGGGTCTGCTGGTCATCAACGCTTCCGACCGCTTCGAGGGGGTGAAGAACCTGCCCAACGAGACCATCACAGACCACCCGCGGCAAGTGTTCAGGGTCAAGACCACCCAGTTCTCGTGGACGGAGATGCTGATCATGAAGTGGGTGCTGGGTGAGTCGCATTTTTTCACTGTTTTGAAATGAATTTGAAACGATCAAATGAATCTCTGGGATCCATATTTGTCCAAGAAATGTTGATTCAATCTGATTTTGTAGGCTTTTATGCTGGCTAAGCTAAGAATTTGGAACGTTTTGGTAAGTGCCGCCAAGAGAGATTCTTTTGGAGCGGAAAATGCCTCATTCTTGGTACTTTTACAAATGTATGATAAAAAATAACCCTGATATAGCTCACGCTCAATAAGGGACTTGAGGCAAAATACTGAATCTGTTTTTATCTCTGAGTTTTTAATCAATGAGGATTTGACGGTATCAAGATGTACTACACAAGTTTCTCTAAAGTTTTCTCTAAAACTCAAGACCTTCCTTATAAATTAAATGCTGATGAGAAGTCAGTGAAATGTACTGACTAACAGTGTTTTAAGGCAGAGTTAAAGATTTAAAGATCGATACAATTAAGTGGTTGAAAGCCGAGGTTATGGTAATACAATAAGTCATTTTCTTTTATCTGAATTGGAATACAATGAAGGCCGAGCTGGTTGAAACAGTAGCCACGCTGAGACTTCAAGCTAGAGGGGAATTGGGAGGTTAACCTGAACCGTGGGGCTGGGGAGAAAGTTGGAGCGAGGGATAGTGAGATCAAGAGAGAGGGAGGAGAGGAGCGATAGGACGAGCAAGACAAAAGTGTGCACATAAATAGCCCATCGCCATCTCTGTCAGACATCAGCTGCTTCCCATCTGCTCACGTTCTCCCTCTCATCCAGACACACACACACACGTAATGCTATTATGTGCGGACGTGCTTGTGTATATGTGCGCGCATATGGTTCTGTTTCTGTTTGTTTACCAGTAATGGCACCATTCATTTCGCCATCCGTGGCAGGTTTTGGCAGCAGGTGCTTGTGCATGTTTGTTTCTGTGTGTGTTTACTGAGCAGTGGCTTAGGCAGAGCAGGATACTTGTGATTCCTGTAGCACGCTTTGAAAGCCCAGTAATTGTTATAGAGATGATACTGATCAGGGCGCCTTTTCAATAAGCAATTTTGTCCTTCTTTTGGCTCCAGATTGACAATGACAGAGAGCTTGTGTAGGGGGAATGGGGTTTTGAGTGTGTGTCTATGTCTGCGTGTTTATGTGTGTGTGTTTCGGCTGTAAGTGTTAGTATATGAGTGTATCCATATATTTGTGTGTGTCAATTTGTCTCTCTGTACCTGAGTGGCCATGTGCTCATCGATATGCATCCATTTGTGTGTGTTTATGTGTGTGTGTCTGTCTTTCTCAGGTATGATCTGGTCAGAGTGCAAGGAGATCTGGAGTGACGGGCCGAGGGAGTACGTCATGCACCTGTGGAACGCTCTGGACTTTGGCATGCTGTCCATTTTCGTGGCGTCCTTCACCGCGCGCTTCATGGCCTTCCTCAAGGCGTCCAAAGCCCAGCAGTACGTGGACATGCACGTGCCGGAAGAAGATCTCAGCAACGCCTCGCTGCCTGACGATGTGGCCTACTTCACTTACGGTGAGAATTACATCCAAAATGTAATTTATTAAAGTAATGAGTGAAATTACAGTTGGATATATTAGCAATATCGGTTTCAATGGGATGTAATGAATTGAAATGGTAATCCACAAGTTCCATTGCTGTGGTGTTTCTGCACTGCGCTCTCTTGGATTGTCTTTTTATGAAGTTGGAGTTTCTGTATGTGGAGATTTTTGAATTTTCTTTTCAGCCATGGTGGCTATTGGTGCTCATGTTAACTACCAAGTTCTTCGATTTGTTTCAAACAAACCTCTACTGCTGCTGCTAGAACCATCAAATGCATCACTTTGTGTGTGAGCAAGGATATTTCCCAGGAAAAACATGACTAACAACAGCAAATATGAAAGCTTGCATGAACTGGCTATAGGATTAATCAGTACTGTGCTACATCAATCAACCGTACAGCAGAGCTAAACAGACAATTATTTATATTAAAATGTTGTGGATGAATCATTAAAATATAATTATCATTGAATAAAAAAATGAATTGGGAAAATGGAGGAAAATTATTGCTCATTTACAAGGAAATTCTATTTCCTGCACTTTATCTATTTGCACTTTAAAATGGGAACATACATTTGCACATACACATAAACAGGCACTCTCCTTTTGCCTTGTTTGCAACATAAAATATGCACACACGCATACACACAGGTACAGACAGATACAAAAAACTGTAATATCACCGATATGCACACATACATGCATATGCAAGTGAACACAGATCTCCAAAAATAGAAATCCATATAAAATTTCAGAGTGTTTAAAGGCTCCATCTTTTGCATGCCTAACACCTTTTTTTCACCTCCATATTACAAATTCCGCACATATTCCCAATTACTATTAGAGTGTAATACAATAAGAAATAGGTCATTACAGAACATAAACACTTTTCTCTCACTTCCCTCCCACTGTGACCTGAGAGCATTTAAATGTAAAATTAGTGGAGACAGTTTCCCATTACACTCCATTAAAACCTGCTGCTGCAGGCTACTGTACAGCACTGTGCCCTTCCTCCTGGCCTTTTAAAGGAACCTTCATCAGTACTGTCATCTGGTGGTCTGAATCTGTCATGACACAGTAAGTGTATTAAGAGCATTAGGAAGTATCACTGGAGGGTTGGCTATCTTCTCCGTACTTGTACATCACATTTAACTGCTGGTACATTCTTGTAAATAGTCTTTATGTAATGCAGACAGATCAGCATCAGATAGATCAGCATTGCGCTCTGTTCATTGCCTGACACAAGTACACATCTTTTCATCTGTTTCATACACCTTGTATCAGTGGCAGCAGCTTGGAGTTTAGTTAGGAGGGGCTATGTAACTTAAATAAAACTTTATTTGTATAGCAAAAATTAACATTGGCAACTGGTTTGACTTGACAGAAGAAGAAAAACTGACACAAGTCATCAACCTCAGTTTGTTGAAGAAAAAAACGCTTTCCTACAATACTCTTTTCAAATATCCCACTAGCAGAACAGAAACACAAACATGAGGAAAGAAATCTTCAACCTGCACGATGCACATTTTTTATGACCTCTACATGGTATTGATAGTAGCAGTAAGTTGTATGTAAACTCCCTCCAAAGCCACAGCTCTCTCCCTGTCCCTCCCTCCCTCACAGCAGTATGGAGGCAGGCGTGGGACAAACTTTGTGCCTGCAGGCTAATAGCTAAGCTAAACCAACCATGGTGTATTTTGTTATGTTCTTATCATGTTCTCTTTCTGACTCAGAACTAGGCTTTTTCAGCTTAGTGCCACTGCTCGCCTTGGTTGTTGCTCTCACTTGCTTCATGGATTCTTCCATTGTGGATTTTCAGGAATGGAAGGGAGAGAAACAGCTTCCTGTAAAGAAAAAAAATCGCCTAAAGTACAAAAAACATTTTCCCACTGTACCATTGTGCAATCTAACCATCCAGACAGTTTCTGTGTGATTTGGCGAGGTTTCCAGTCTGCCTTCACCCGGCACAAAAGGTCTGGATGGATATTGTTTTGTGGAGCTCAAACTGTCAAAAATTTACATGCGAAAAACTCAGCAGCAGCAGCTCCTTGCAAATATAATGACACGGATACCTGACATTATTCACAGCCCTCGGGGGCAAAGAGTTTCATTGCAAACTATTGCCTGCCAAGGAACACTGGCAAACTATATCTCTGCAGCCTTTCTCTCTTTCTTTCTCTCTTTCTTTCCTCTCTGAGGATGATACAGAGATCATCCCTTTCTGATCTTCCCTCTCTTGCTCCCCTTTTCTCTCTCTTTCTGTCCCTACTTAACCTTTAATCCTCTCTTTGCTCTTTAGCAATCTCATATTCACCTTCATTCCTCTTCTCCCTCTACCCCTCTTCTTTTAGTCTGACTTCCCCCTTTTCCATCCCTCCTTAATCCATCTTCTTACCTTCTCTTCCACCAATCTTCTATAAGGAGTACAAGCAAATACTGTAGATCCTTGGTAGATAGGACTTTAGTTAGGTAGGAAAATAATCTATAGTATTGCAAACATTCAGATCCTACTTAAATCCAAAAGTTGGTTCTATACATACCCAGCAAGCTTTCTAGAAATGGCTACTTTTAGGTGGTCAAGCTCAATGTCAACCCAAAGAACACAAAGTTGCCACATTATAATTGTATGTAATGGTAAAACTTCCTATGCAAACAGCTTTGAATACAGTTTTGAACTCATATCAGCTCATATCAGATCCTCATTTTGCAAAACAATGTAAGTAGCAGCCATTTCTGACTGTAGACATCTCAGCTTTCATTTAGCAGGTGCAGGTCACTGTATCAGCAGATGCATCAAAGTGTTTGCTGTGTATCTTCAATGTTGTTGGACCTTTTTTAGTTTCTGTAGCGGGGACAGATGGGCCAATTTCTAGGAGTCAAATAACGTATGCAACTTTGGATCAGTTCTTTGGATAGATAGACCAGATGAACCATAACCTTTGTCTCCATCTTCCTCATCCTTTGTCCTCTACCTCCAGCCAGGAACAAGTGGCGTCCGTCGGACCCCCAGATCATCTCAGAAGGCCTCTACGCCATCGCCGTGGTGCTGAGCTTTTCGCGCATTGCCTACATCCTGCCAGCCAACGAAAGCTTCGGCCCCCTGCAGATCTCCCTGGGACGTACGGTGAAGGACATCTTCAAGTTCATGGTCATCTTCATCATGGTGTTTGTGGCTTTCATGATAGGCATGTTCAACCTGTACTCCTACTACCTGGGAGCCAAGTACAACCCCGCCTTCACCACGTGAGTTACTGATGACTGAGGGCTGCCTGCTGAGTGTGTGTTAGTGTGTATTCGGTGGATGTGTGTGACTGTGTGTGATTCGTGCATGAACATGTGTATTCACTCATGTACCGTGCATATTTCTCATCATGCACAAACAGTCTCACATAAGCAAACAAGGATATACTACCCTGCACTGATAATATGTCATATTAAATCGTAAAAAGAACGAACGATTAATTTCCAAAGTGTTAAATTAATGCCCCATGTTTGTATTACTGCTATACAAGCCTGTGGAGCACAGAAATACCTATGGCAGTACTTACCTTTACACTTCCTTCTTGATGCAATCGCTTGTTGAGTTTATTGAGCACTTCGTCTTACATCAGTGCAAAAGATCGAATTTTAATCTCCCTCCAGGGCTAATGCTGACTATTTGTCTACATTTAATAAGGGATACTGGGAACGGCTAAATTAATGTTTTCCTCACTAAAATCCATAGTTAACAGTCATGGGTGGTGGGCAGGTAAACTAACTTTTTGAATGATGTCTTCAGCAAAAGTGTGGGCAGGGAAACTGACCTTTTCCCAGCTGTTTTCTCTATAGCCAATACTCAATAACAGAATAACAGGGATATATTCCCCTGCCTCTCCTGTAATCACTTCTGATGCAGATGGGAACCCAATGAACCAAATGGCAGAACTCAATCTTCCATTTATAACAGAAAACCATGGTTATGCACAGCACTTTGCCTAGCCTGACTAACTCTTCACTTACCAGCAAATTTAAACCATTAAAGGTACAGGCCGCGTCTTTTCTGATTCATATAGGGAGTATGGCAAGGGTCTGTGTACTGTGTGGTATCAACCAGGTCAGCTAAAATTCTGGTGTTATGATATCAATATCATGTTACTAAACACAGTCCCCAATGACCCTCAGTAGAAAGCTGGGTTCAATGAGTATTTATTTAATAAGTATTTAAAAATATAGGCTTCGGGACTTCCGGTTATGGCGGCGCGTTGAGTAGACGTGCTTGGTCCTGCTCTGTTGCTAATCCTGAAATTAATACTATCTAAATAATCCAAATCTACGTAAATTATACTAAACTTGACAACACTTGAGTAATACATGCGGAGAAGGGGAGCAAAAGAAAAAAGTAAGATAACAGAAGGGCTCGTTAATGAAGAAAACGTGTTGGGATCTGACTACGGAGATGGAAGCAGTGAGGGCGCAACATGTAACAGTGGTAAGAGTGAAGACATGGAAAATCCCTCCTCTATGGACATTATGAAGGCCATACAGTCATTTCAAATGGACTTTCATAAAGAAATGGAAAGCGTATTGGGCGCAATTAAAAACGTCCAAACTGACATTAAGGAATGCAGCGGCCGCATTACTGAAGCTGAACAGCGCATATCTGCAACTGAAGACAAGGTCAATACACTGCAAGGTGTTGTGGACAAACTTGAGAAGAAGGACGAGCACCTGGTCGCCAAAGTGGAAGATTTGGAGTGTCGGAGCCGGCGAAATAACGTACGCATACTGGGCATTCCTGAGAAAGAAGAAGGCTCCGATCCCTGCTCTTATATGGAAAAATGGATCGCGGAAAATCTGAACATACCGGCTCCTGATCTGGAGAGAGCCCACCGCATAACGAGCCAAAGACCCAACTCTGCTCCGAGAGCATTCATTGTGAAATGCCTGAACTACAAAGACAGAGAGAAGATCCTGAGGGCCGCGAGAGCGAAGAAAGAGGTGATATATAAAGGCAACAACATAAGATTCCTCCCGGATCTGTCAGCGGACGTCTACAAACAACAAAGACAATACGACGGAGTAAGGAAAAAGTTGCGCGACAGAGGAATCCTCAAACACCGGATCATCTTCCCTGCCAAACTGCTGGTGACTAACGGAGAGCACAGAACAGTTTTCAACACACCATCAGAGGTGGACAAGTACATCGCAGAGCTGAGAGATCCGGCGCCTGGAGACTAGTAGGAGAGAACCTATTTTGAAACAACAGCTAATGTTACTAAGCCAATACTTGAAGTCTGGACATGGCAAGTTATTTTGACTGAGAGCCTGGTAACTGACACGCCTCAATATAGCCCTTTTGATATACAAGGCATGTTATACGTATGAAAGTGTGTGTTTAAGGCTAAAATTGTTACTATTCAATAATACACTGTTCCCATATAGAATATTAGCCTATTACATTTGGTAAAGATACGGATTTTGTTCAATTCAACCAGCAATAGGAGCAGGAAATTGGAAGATTATAAAGGAGAATGGTTCCTCATCTTTTGGACCTATTCCAAGCGTTAAAAGGAAGCTTGTTGAGAAGGGTTGGGGGGTGCCAGTGTGTTCAAATCGGGTATGTTCAGGGTTGGTTTTGGGAAATCTCTTTCTGCTTACTAGGGTACCCACTTTATTTACTGAAAGTAAGGTTGTTCATCTCATTCTCTATAACCGATTTAAGCCATAAAGTATCATTAAAAATATTAAAAAAGGGGGATAATATAACAAGTATAAAGAATATATATAATGAATAATGACGGAGCTTTTAGTTGAATGTATTTCATGGAACTGTAGAGGCTTACATAAACTTATTAAAGTAAAGCAGGTTATGAACAGGATAAAACAGCTGAAAGCTAAAATAGTATTTTTACAGGAAACACACATGCTGAATAATGAGACAGTTAAGATAAAACGAAGATGGCCAGGACGGGTACTCGCAGCTTCATACTCTACTAATTCTAGAGGTGTAATGACATTAATACATAAGTCTATTCCATTACAGATTGACGGGGTAATTGAAGATCCCAATGGCAGATTTTTAATCATACAGGGTCGTATTCTTTCTACACAATTTAATCTAATTAATATATATGGGCCAAACAACGATGATGTTAATTTCTATAATAATTTATTTCTAAGAATCTCAACTTTGCCAGGCAAGCATATCATCGCAGGAGACTTCAACTGTGTCCTAGACCCAACTAAAGACATATCTGTTGGAATAGACAACACTCACATAAGGTCTAGAAATGCACTACATCACTTTATAAAAGAACTGAACTTGATATAT
>OMLF01036625.1:4196-17372 GCA_900302615.1 Holocentrus rufus | reverse complement strand
AAGAAAAGGAGACAACCCCTTTCTAGATGTGTGTGTGTGTGTGTGTGTGTGTGTGTGTGTGTGTGTGTTTGAGGGAGAGAGAGAGAGAGAGAGAGAGAGAGAGAGAGAGAGAGAGAGAACCCAAAAAATAAAGAATGAAAGAGAAATGGAAGTAAACTGCAAAGAAAGAGAAAGTGAGATAGCTAGGTGGAGAGAGAGAAAGAAAGAGAAGAGAAGAGAGAGAGAGAGGAGATAAATAGAAAGATGAACACAGAGAGAACGATTTAATCATAGTATTGTCCTGCTTCGTGGTGCATGAAGTAACCAATTTTGTACTGGTTAGTGTCATTTTGTTGGTGAGGTGCCACGTCTCTGCAACATTTCAGGCAACACTTAGAGGAAAAACATTTTGACATTTTCATATAAAGATGCACACTTTGCTCCTCCCTTTTGCCTCCTGAAATAAGCGGTACTGATGCAAGACATCCCCAGTTCATGAAAGTTTTTTCTTTAGATTTTCACATAAGTAACAAGGTGTTTCCTCCAGTTATACAAGGTCCTGTTTCCTGAAAGGCTGACATGAGGGCACAATCCATTTTACGAAGCTGCTGAAGCTTATGAGGCATTTCCCAAAACCATCTTAACTAAAGAGGCTTTTGAAAATGATTGTAGATCTATGATCACTCCTGACCACTCACAGATGGTTAAATGTGTCTTAACAAAGGCACACACACTGCCAGGATGTTTTCATGTGTGCAACTCTGACTAAAACTGACTTTTGTTGTAGTTTTTTTGCAAGTTCATCTTTATTTATTTTCTTTACTTTCTTTAATATGAAAATGGCAATGACAGGGGTTCACTGCTATCTGTTGTTACCAGTCAATCCACATCGTATTGATCAGCTTTTATAATAACCAAGCCAATGTCATCCTGTTCCCCCTTCTTTTCCCCCTCTCCCGGTCGTTTTTTTCTCCCCTCTCCCATTTTTTTCTTCTTGTTTTATCCCCGGCCTGTTTATATTGACCATTTTGGGAGACCCAGCTTTTAATTGAGTACCGGCTTTAATTTGAGGAAATACTGTATTTATAACATAGCGCCACTTGCAGATCAATTCATTAAATGCATTTACTTCAAATGATTAACAGCAAATCTTCTCCTACACAGATAATGGGGCTCACCTCGGAGCCTGCTGCATATAACAAATCTCGAACTTATTTCTCTCAAATACCGTCAGGTTAAAAAAACACAGTGTGAAGCTGAGAATCTGTGGAGATCTTGACCCAAATTAGCTTTTAGATGCTGTGAAAGGAAGACATACAGTATGTACGTATCAGCAGGCCGTATTTCTCAGCTAAACCCATTAGCATTAATCCAGCAGCACAGCCTCATCTCTGTCCTGCTGCTGGTTGCTGATGCAAGAGCAACATTTGGCTTGGTTTAGATCACATCAGTTCTGGTTTTGTTGTGTTTAAATCTATTCCATTCTATTCTAGTCTAGTCTGTTGTCCTGAAAGACAAGATTAATTGAATGAAAAATATGTACATAGATATGAAATGAGTTCATGGAACAAACTGAGGTAGAAATCATAAATTCCCTCAACACCATGCCTGCAGTCTTTTAGGTAACTCTGTCTCTCTGAATGTTCTATTTGGACCAGGATCTTACAACACGCTACCTAAAAGCCCTCTTTTGTTAACAAGCCAATTGAGGGCTTTGACGAGCTTGTTAAGGAGTCAATTAAGCCTTACTGGCCTTCCCTTAGTCTGGCTTGACGAACGCCTTGATGGCGTCCAGTCATCGGCTCCATCTCCTTATGAAACCAGACAGAGTTAATTAAAAGTCTAGTTAAGCGTTAATTGAAAGCTGGCGAGCGCTGGCAGCCAGATACTGTAGCCATTGTGTGTGCTGCTGACTTAATGTATAGATGAGAAAGTGTGTGTGTGACTGTGTATCAGTGAGAGAGATTCACAATCTGTGCGGAAGAGAAAGCAAATAGGAATGACTTTTATTTTGTGTGTGTGTGTGTGTGTGTGTGTGTGTGTGTGTATGTGTGTGTATGGGGGATGATAAGGACACAGAGGATTAGCCACACATGCATACACTTGTCTGATATTTTTTATAAGACCCACATGATATCATTGATATACTATTTAACTTACAACTCCCCATCTCCTGAGTCTGCATACACACAGACAACTGTAGCCACTAGGTGGTGCTAAAGCATCATAAAAGTACATAGTAGACCTTTAATGTCTTAGTTGTCTCAAGACTTTAAATTTTTTTTTTTTTTACCTACAATATATATGATCCAAACCCATGTATTGCATCAAGTATTCTGGTGAATATATTTTAAGTATTGCATGCATCTATAATGCCAATGGTTTGCCTGTTCGTTGTATATTTCAAACACATAGATATGAAAATAGAGAAAGAGAGAGATGATGATGATGATTGCTGTTTATCAATGTACAGAATGACTGCTAGTAAGAAAAATGGGTAAGTGCTACATATAGCATTTTAACATTAATAAATCATTACCACACTAATTTTGAAGCATTAGTATAATTACCATGAACAAATTACTGAGAAGACTGGCAGCCTCAGCCAGTCTCTACTATGTATTTTTACACTGGGTGCATCCAGAGCAAACAGAGCTCAATCTTTCAGACTTTTCTCTCTTGTCCAGCACATACAGCCGTCACGTACATGCTATCCAAGCTATAGACAAATCAAACGGGAATACACTATCAACAGACTCACAGCGGGGCATCGTCTTCTAGGATCAAATACTTTTCTCTTCCGAACAACAGCCGAACATCCCTGCAGACCACCTGCTTCACAACAACACCACGAAATCCTGCCTGCTTTACATCAGCTTTCCTTACTCACACGCTGGTAACTTCTTTATTGCAAATATCCTCCAATATTCTATACCTCCTCGCCTTCCATGTGGACTGAAGCACTTTGCCTGTTGCTGTTCTGTTTAACAGAGTGATGGGAAGGGAATGTGGGCTGCTTGATGAAGAGTCAGAGATGGCAATTTCTTCCCACAAACAACACAATTACGGCAGTTCACCACACCACACCGGGTGGGGGGCGGGGGCACTTGAGTAACACTTTAACAGGGGTGAACAATGATGATGACTAAAGCAATGGCATGATATACGATGACAGACAGGGGGGAAAGCAGCAGGAGAGGACGGGGACGGAACATAGCTGGGAGGAGAACAACAGGAGGTGATATTGTCATTAGCTGAGTCATTTGCAAGGCAGAGTTTGTGGCGTTCTCTCCATAACAAATATCATTAGGGAAGTTTACAGCCAGGCTTAGGCCAAATCGTTTTTTTCCATGCTGTTTATCACATAGCTTATGCACTGGTCTGGAAGTCTCGACTACTTTTTTCATGTCCCACATTTTTACATTTGGACAAAAAAGCTTTTCGGTACATTTTATGTAAACCCATCGCCATGTCAGTATCTGATGCTGTAAAAAATATTTTTTTAGAATGATGCTGTTTGTTTCAGTGTTTCCAAGACTACCACTGCATTTCTTGCCTACCGGGTAGTTAATTTCAATCACCTTGCACCCCAGGTATAAATCAGTCCACGATTATATGGTGAGAATGAAAACCAGCAGGGCTCTGAGTCCTGACAACCACAACTGAAAACCAATGGGCAAGCTGACACTTTTACTGCCATTTTAAGCACAGGTTATATGCTTCAACACCAAGCAACATCCTGAAATACAGGCGAAGAATTTCGTCTGGAAGAAAGTGTGGAATTATTCAAATGAAAATGTAAAGGAGCTCTGTAGTGCAGAAAGTTTGTTTTACGTTAACTGTTTTCTGTGATCGTGCATGGCACTATCAACCATCTGGGACTGAAAGTAAAACAAACACAAATAATCATTTGAAACCATCAAATATCCTAACCCGAGTTTAGTATTGTTTAGTATTATCAACAGAGACTAATAGCTAGAAGTGAAAATTACGGTTCTTTGTTTAAATCAAGAATGTCACACAATAAACATGCAAAACAAATGCCAGAATCTATCAACATTAGAAATGAGTTATACGTAACTATGTGCATATGTTGGGTATAAGTTGCAGCTTTGTCCCAGATTTTCCTTTAAGCACCATTTTTTGTACCAAAGTGCTTTTGCGCTTTTTCCTTTCGTCCCCCTGGGCAATGTCAGTATCATTCAATACATGGAGCTTTTTGACTCAAATCTCTTGATGCAGTCACATCCTTTGCAGCATCCTTCTTTTCCTTTTGGGAGTTTGAGACATTTTGCAACATGAGTTTCTTTTTTCCCCTCGACACTCTGAATGATGCTGCATGTCTCAAACACTTGTGCCATTGAAAAACACTCAAGACCCAAACAGAGTGAACGCATTGGAATGCATGGCAGTCGAATAAAAAGAAACATTTCTGCTGGAGATCTGCAGCACTTGAGGATAATGACACTGTTTTTATCCATGATGGAAACACAGTTACATTTAAGATTGTAGATAACGTCTGATGATGTGTTTCTCATTTTAAACTCGTAATTTAAAGTGGTAAGCCGTGTGGTCCTGTATTTTCTTTTTTCTTTTTCCCTTTTTTTTTTTTTTTTTTTTAAAGTCTCGTCTCTATCTTTGGTGCTAAGTGCTCATTATTATGCTTTTGCACTGCACTTCCCAGAGATCACTTGTCAATCAAACAGTGTCTTTTTCCTCAGATTTCCAGTTGATTGAATTTGAATGTCAGTAGGTGGTGCTCTTTTTCTTTTGTCTGTTCTGCTCGCAAGGGGCGCTAACTGCTCACTTCTTCTGTTTACTCCAAACCACATAGCATATTTTCTATGGCAGTCAAATAAGGACACAAAAGATATTAATCAATGTCAAACTGCGCAAGGCCTTGTGGGTAATTGAAGGGATCCTAATAGCAATTCTGTATTTAATAGACAATGATATCAGGTTGTGGGCGATGAAGGAACTATGCCTAGTTCTTGTTAAGACTCTTGAATTTTGCATTAACAGATTGTCTCAGATGTGAACATGACTGTACAGCCGGCAACTGCAGCGCTTCCTCCACTTTTACTATTAATGACTCATCTATACATCGGCAATCACTTCATGCGTAACGGCCTAGAAGTGTGTTAAATCATCTCTCCCTTTTCCTGTTATAACTTCATATTTTATAGACTACATGAAAAAGAAAAGTCAAGATGAGAAAACCTTGACGGCACATAATGCGTAGAACAAGCGGAGACAAAAAAAAGAGAGAACAAAAAGAAAGCGCGAGAACAATGAAGCCATAGCTCTTTCCACTCTAGAGGGTAATTCCAAAGTGATTTAAATAGTAATAGCAGAAATATTTTCTTGAACTATTAAAAGAATATGTAAATAAAATCTAGAGGCTTTTTGTCTGCCATCACTTTCACCTACAATAGCGCAGCAAAAAGCCCCCTGTTGGACGTCTGCCCAAATGAATAAAACACAATGTGAAGGTTCGTTTGGGGCTTGAGCCTCTGCATCACAAAATGCTCCCATGTGCAATTGTACATGTGTTAGAAAAAGTATTTGAGTGTATGTTGGTGTAGTTCTGTGTGTGTTTGTATGTTATACAAAGACATGTTACCCATTGATTTCTTTCCATTTGGTGACAGCCTCTTCCCAGAGATTGGAGTGCTCAGCTCTTATTGGTCGCCCTGGACAGCATTGAGCTGCAGCAAGGTGATTTTGTGTGTGTGTGTGTGTGTGTGTGTGTGTGTGTATGTCATTGTGTTTATTCATTCACATACGATACTCCCATTTCTATGTGTGAATGTGCGTCTGTATGTCTGTGTGTGCAGGCATGTGCTGTGCCATGTGTGTGTGTGTGTGTGTGTGTGTAAAATGCATCATGACCTCGGGTGTTGCACTATATGCATTGTGACTGTGCGCAGGATCAATGAACTGTATAATGAACTGTATGTACTAAGATGCATTGTGACAGTGTGTGTGTGTGTGTGTGTGTGTGTGTGTGCTGTTGGTGTGTTTATTTGTGATCTCACTGCATTTTGTTGTGAATGCTAAGTGCATGGTGGAGTGTGTTTTGTGTTCAGTGCATTGTGTGTATTTGGAACAGTGTTAACCTGCAAGACCAGCATGACCTGCAAGAGACTGCAGGATCACTGAAGCTCTGTAATAAATGTAACAGTGATCCAGAAATATGTTGTAGAACAATCCATATATCTTTAATCTACATGTAGCAACATGCTTTAATACATCATGTCTAATGTTCTCCCTCTCTTCTCCCTGTCTCTGTCTCCATCTGTCAATCTTTAACTCTCTCTCTCTGTCTCCCTCCTCTCCTCTCCTCTCTCTCAGGTTACATGTTTCCAGAACCAGGAGGTCCCATGTACAGGAGACCAGCTCCTCCCCCAGGAGCTCTGGGTGTGCTGCCTCCTCCTGGCTCCCTCCTCCTTGGCCCGTGACTGTATAAGTATATATGTGTTATCGATTCATCAGCGAGCGTCTTTCTAACTCTCTTGCCTGTGTGTCTGTTCTCTCAGGTCGGTCCAGGTGATCGCAGGACTCCCCCTGAAGCAGATCGCAGGATGGGGGCCGTCCCCCCTCTGGGACCCCCGATGGGCCCCATGGACGGGCCATTTCCTCGCAGACCGCCCTACGGACCCCCGCCTCCTGATTTCTACCCTCCCAGGGGACCGGTGGGACCTCCCATGATGCCTAGTGAGTAGTGACAGCCGTCAGCAGTATTCTGCTCCTTTCCAGATGTCAACAGTGTAACCCTCCTCTCCGTCTCTCTCTCTCTCCAGTGTGGGCTCCTCCTCCTCACCCGGGGATGATGTTTCCTCCTTGTTTCCCCCCAGCGGAGCTCCTCCTCCTCACCCTCACAGCTGCGGCCCGCCCATGAGACCCCCGCCACCCGACGGCTTCCCGCCTCCTTCCATGGGCCCTCCTCCTCCTCGCCAGCCCCTCCCATCACCAACGGATCACATTGCACACAATAAACTCTAAAAATACTGAATAGCTCACATCACCAGCACATAAACACCTCACACGCTTCAGTTTATAAAAACATTAATGTCAAATGGCAGTCTTCATCAAGTGAGTTCATTCTGTTGAGGAGAAATTACGGGGTTTTGGCTGTGGAGGAAGTGTCAGTCTCCCATTCATGTTTCCCTCCAACAGACCTTTTTCACAGGGGCCATTTTGAAATAGCAGGTAAACACAGATGTTACTAATGATGTTAATGAAATTTCTGTTCCATTTAGGTCTAACAGAGCCAGGGTCCTGCTATTGTTCATGCTGGCTCACTGGAAAGACTCTGCTACACTTAAATGGAACAGAACCTTCATTAATGTCATTAGTAACACCTGTGTTCACCTGCTATTTACTGTCAAAAAGGCTGCTGTGGAAAAGGCTCCATTGTATTTGCCCTACAGTATCTCTTATGAAGACTTTGTAGCCAAGCTTTATTTTTCATCTCCATTTCACTGAACATTTATGAACACTAGAGAGATAGACACTCCATATCACATCACTCTGTGGACAGTTTCACTGTAAAAAAACAAAAACAAAAACTCAGTTGTCAAACCAAACAGTTTTGTGATAACCTTGTGACTCCTGAGTTAACGTGCTCATTCAGTTTACATGTGACACATATATTTTTATGTTTGTGACCAGTGAAAACCATTCTTAAAAAATACATTATGAATCGCTTAGAAAATTGAGCCAGGTTTTCATTTAGCAAATGTATTTTTCGCTTATGATATTTATTACACATTCAGGTCCAGTTATGGTGCGTTGACTTGAGGTGTGTTTGTATACAGGCTGACAGACAGTTTAAACTTGACACCCTCGACAAAGATAGGTTCATTTTGAATAATGTATTTTTGATATACTATTCACAAAGCTTTCACTGCTGAGCTCTATAGCTCTGGTTTCAAAAACAGCATTCATTGACTTCAAGTTCACTTCAAATCTAAACCTCAACCTCAAAAATTAAAAAAAAACAGGGTTGATATCAGCTATAAGTTTAAGTTCTTTTGCTTTAGGGAAAACTTGAAAAGCTAAATACTTGAGTTATTTCTTCTGATGTCTATAATTCTGCATTAAACACTCTGAGCAATGTATTTCCATATTTCATATCCAGTATGTTTATAATTCATTTAGTCATTTGGCAGACACTTTTATCCAAAGCGACTTACACGTGAGGCACTGAAACAAATCAAGTGTGCAGCTTTATTTTTTAACCGCCCACTCCCACCTGCAGCAAAGTTCAGACCACCTGCTCCCAGGAGTTTTGCATTGGGTCCGGCAGGAACCTGATGCAGTCCTCAAGTCCTCAGTGGCCTCTGATGCATTAAATGGTTCGACCTGTTTCCACAGTCTGCTTTCACCAAAACACATGCACAGCAACAGGTGTTAATGCTGCTGTTAATAACTCCTGTTAAACCTGTTGTGTTTTTGTAAAGATGTTCAGCACAGTGTTGGCTAAGCTTCTTTTATTGAAGACTGACACATTTTCATTGGAGTGACTGTTTACTGGCTGCTGAATTCTGAACAGCAGTTTAATACTTTTCATATGCAAGAAAAACGGACAATTAGTGTGTTCATATAGGAACATTTTAATTTCCTTTAACTACATCATAGGAAACAAAGTGATACAGCTGCTGGCTGGCTGGTTTACTGGCTAATTTATTGGCTGATTTACTGGCTGGATAGCTGGCTGGTTTACTGGCTTGATGGCTGGTTTACTGGCTGGCTTAGTGACTGGCTGACTGGTTAGTTAGTTCGACTGACTGTTGGTGTTTGGTTGGCTTGTGTTCGTTGGCTGGCTGGCTGGTTTTCAGATGTGTTCAGAGAGATCAGTGCACACATCTCAGTTTGTCTGCTCAAAACTAAACCGATCAATTCAAAATGAATCTGTTCAATTTATCAAAAAGCTGAAACTGAACGCGACAAATAAAGAAATCAAAGTGACGATTCTGCATCCAGTTTCAAACTGCGTCACAAATTCAGAGTTCGAGTCCAGTGTCTCCACATGAAGCAGCCCAGCTCCGTTTCGTCGCACAGGTCTTTCTTTGCGCTCTTCTTCTTAAAAAAATTGAAGAACGACTTTAGCCCCTTGTGCTTCTGAAACAGAAAAAGAAGAATTTTTGTTAGTAAGAAACATGGCTTCACTTTGTTTTCTGCCCAGCACAATACAAAATTCATATTCATATTTTTTCATTCTGGACTTGGACCAGTTGACCTATACTTATCGTTACACTCCCCACAGTACAGTCATCATTACCTTCTTGGCTGCTGTGCTCTCGTCAGTCTGGGCCTCGGCCTCACACACACATACACACATGTGTACGTATGTGTGTGTGTGTGTGAGTGTGTGTGTTATCTCCTTGTAGCCAACAGATGAAATACAGCAACCTTCTATTATTCAGCCCCAAGATACTTGGGCATACAACCCGAGTCACAATTCGTCAACCTACAGAAGAGACAGAATGAAAGAAGCGGGAGATGGAAAAGACGGGGTGTGTGCTATGTGTGCTTCAATGTGTGTGGGTGTGTGTGTGTGGTTTCTTATGTTCCAGGCCATGCCTTTGTGTGTGTGTCTGTTTGGAGAAGTTATCTTATGCCTGAATGACTGCAAGTGTTATTGCATGGAGTGTAGCAGGGGGAAAAAAAATCAGTTATGTTTCTGTTTGCTTTCATTTCACTCTCACTCCGGTCTGATCTGATGGCAGTTACTGGACCCTGTAAGCTATTACAGGTTGAAATCCACCACAAGGGGGAGCTCCTTGAACATTTCACTTCCCAAACACTCAGCAAAAACATGCACATAACTTTTACGTAATGTTCTTAAAAAAACTGACAGTGATGTAGCCAGCTTTTTCAAAATGTAGGAGAAGTGAGGGGAGGAGGATAGATTGGGAGACAGAGACAAAGACATTGAGGATGAGAGAAAGGAGTTTCTGTGAAAAAGATGGAGGGAAATATACATTAGGATGGAGGGAAATATACATTATTAAGAAAAGGGGTTCCCCACAATATGAAAAAGTGAGTAATGAGAAGTTCATGGGTTTTTGAGTCAATTTTGGTTCTATACAGAAGCACCACCTGATATAGGAAATCGCATCCAGCTCCTCAGAAGGATCTGGATGCTAGCATGGATTCTCATGTAGGACCAAGACCTCCACTGACACCTCCATCACCACTGTTACAGGAGCAAGCAGTGGATGAAGCTCTCTGAGGGCAAGACATGAAGAAAGAGGAGGAACAGGAGGAATATTTTACCCTCGGTTTGAGGCCAAAAAAGCCATAATGACCCACCAAAACATGGTGCGACTTTTGTCACTGTGAACATTGTGAAGTTGCAGGATTTGCATGATGGGAGGAGCAGAAAGCCAAACAGAGCTTCAAAAAACTGATGTTATTATTGTTTGGAATCACTATGTATGTTTTCTTGTCCACGTAAGTAACTACTAGCGATGTGTTTTCCAGGAAATGAAAATGATGCAATTCTGATAGTAATTTGTTATATGGAAGAATACTTCTTTTTGCATAAGTTGACTTCCTTTGATTTTCTGATTAGTGATCACAGTTACTACAAAATCCTAAAATTGGTGTAATTTTAACACTGATACTGAGCTAGCTGAGAAATGTGCCATATATAATTGATGTTGGTAGCTAAAATGTAGTAATGTTAGCTTAATCAGTTGGTGCCATCTTAGCTAAGCTGCTGCAGATGTTAGTCTGACCCAAACAGAAAAAAGTGCAAGCAGAGTTTATTTAATTTCCATTTTGCTCCCTAAGTTAATTAACTTTTCTTAGTTTTATAATTGTTGGCAAGTGGCCATGTTGTAAACACCAAAATACTATGATAAGCAATTTATGGACTAGGAGGCATTCTTCACCTCCACTTTTTCTGTTAATAAATGAACAGCATAATCCAGATAAACATATTTAAATAATGAGAAAGGCCACAGTATTTCATTCACAAGTGTTTTTTGCAGTTTAAGTTTGGTTACCATGGAAGGAGACTGTGATAGGACTGCACAGTTTATTGCACAGTGGAGGAAAAGCATCTATCAGCATGTTTTTGTTGTTGTTGTTTTTTTAAAATTATTTTTTAACCTCAGTGAGTGGTGGCTTTTGTGGTCTGTGTATGCTTGGTTTCCATGGTGAGAGCCAAAATATTTTGTTTCTTTTTTTTTGGTTTTTTACATTTGTTTCCAACCACATATTGTAATTAGACAAGAGGTTCAATGAGTGCTTACCACCACAATATACAAACTTGCACCAAATGACTCCAGGAGTGTTGCTCTGCCTTGTTTGCATTTAATTTATTCACTCAGTTCAACAGAATGAAGTTAGCAAGGATGTTTATTGCTTAGCAACAGGGCACTCATTTTTTGCTGGCAGAGGGCCAAATTACAATTACTACATTAAAACCCAAAGCTTGTATCCTTGTTTAGTGTTTGATACTTTTGTAAAAATGTTGTATAAAAGCGGCAACATAATTGAGCTCGTGTAGTGCGCCAAATTTAACCCTATCTTATAATGCAATAACTGCCGATACTGAAACAGTTGTGCATTGCTTAAAGGGGCATTTCGCTTACAATGAGTCTGAATTTTGAATCTCAGGTATACTTCATTCACCAAAAAAATCACTACAGATTTACTTCATTGTATTTTTTTTTATAAATCTTTTCTTCTGTTGTGATTTAGATTCCTAAAACCTACACTCATTGTAATAGTGTACAAAACAACACAAAACTAAAACATGCTTTTACAACCACACTGCTTCTGTGAATTTTTTAGACATAGGATTGTTAAACTCCAAAAGAAAACAAGTCATATACTTATTTATTAGATGGTATATAATGGAAAGCAGAAGTGGTGACATTGGCTGTGTGTCTTTCACTCTCCATCCTCTACAGTAAATGCCTCAATCATTCCCCCTCCAGATATGTTGCTGTCAGAAGTGCCTGCTGCCTGTTTGGACCGTGTTTGGCTTCCTGGTTGGATCCAAGGAACTTATAAAGAAGGAGCGGACAATATGTCACTGAGTTTGAAATTGGTGCCAAGCGTGCAACAGTTCGGTGCAGCTGTCATTGTTTTGAATGGGTTTGCCACCTCTTTGTTTATGCCTTATTTAACAGGTTTGATCCTCAGCCAGGTGTCGGAATTATGAGTAATTTGTCTGTTGCTAACAAGCTCATATTTGTTATGTTGGATTGTACATTTTCAACATGTGTGTGGTAAAATCAGATTTGTTTTGTTAATGTTAGCTAATGACAGCTCAGGCTCTATGCAACTGCTGGACAAACTCCTGACGTTTTGAGACCAGTCAGAAGGACAACAAATGCACACATTGGACAAAACCCACCAATTTGCATTATGTAAAGTGTGTGTGTGTTATGGTTTAATCTTTGTCCTGTAAAAGTTCAAACAGCAGAGTTAGAGTGGTTTATAATGGGATTTCCCATGCCCGTCCCATTGAGATCAATGTCAACGGCGCCAGGGGCTGTCGCTGTGATGTAACTTCCCTTCCTTCTATATAAGTTCTTTGGTTGGATCCACTCGCAACAGTTTATTCACATTTCCACAGTTGTTATATGCAAATTGGAGATTGCATTTCCACGTTGTGGTTACATGAGTCCAAGTGCGTCTCGGCTCCTCAAAAGAGCTGGTTTGAGTAAGCAGATCTTTAATGTCTCTTGGGTACATTTACATTTGGATTTGATATGTTTTGGCACTCTCTGAACACTATCCAGGATATTACCCAGGATGCATGGTAATATCTGGTGGTAAGAAGGTCTGTATGTGTTTACAAGGTGAAGGTGCCAAGCAGCGAATTTAATAATCACAACGAAACCAACACTGCAGGTAGACATACTGTATGCTCTAGCCTGCTGACCCTTCGACAGGGGTGGTGCCACTGCAGCATATCACACACTGGAGTAAAAGCATCTATATGTTGTCTTTTTTTTTTTTTTTTTTCCCCCTTTGTGAGTATTACTGTCTGTGAACTGTGTACATTGCTTATCTGACAGGCAGTGGATGGACTTATTACCATGAAGGAATAAACTGTCAGAGGTTGTGCATAAATGCATACAAAACAGATGTATATCCGCACATACACACACATGACAGAGTGCAGATATTACACAGGCAAACAAATATGAAATTCAAATCGGGGGGGGG
>OMLF01036624.1:20646-35614 GCA_900302615.1 Holocentrus rufus | reverse complement strand
CCTTGTACAGCAGACAGAAGTAATAACACACTCGGGTGGAAACTGACTTCATGACATCATGTTGGAATAACGGCGATGTGAACCGATCTTTTAACCCCTCGCAGTCTGCACCCAAAACAATAGAGTGGTCTTTGAGGGGGCAGATTTAAGTTTTACTTCTACTTTCTTGAAGCGGGTGTGGAGGAATAATCTCATTGGTTCAGTTAAACCTCAGTGGGTGGAGCCAAAGAATCATTAGTTTTCATGATTTGACTGACTGATGGGAAACAGTCAATGAGGATAAATTGCAAATGTTGTCAGTTGTAGTGAATTATCCTGAAAGTCATTTAAATTGGTGACATTTTGTCAAAGTACTGAAATATAAAACATAAAAATCAGAAGAACTTCTCTTAAATTTAATTTACTACTGACCACAGTGTTCAGTCCTGGAGGTCAGTAGGTTAGCTAGTCGTCTCTAAAGCCAGACAGGTTGGCTCCTGCAATTTCACACTTCCTCCTAAGTCTGGATTTCAGAGGCTGAAAATGAGCAGCAAGATAAGACAGATATCCAGTAATCTCCTCACCTCAGTTTCCCTGTGCAGACATGTAAATAACTCCTACTAGACACCAAATCAGTCACAGCCTAGCTAGCTAGCTGCTAAGCACAAATGGAAATTCAGAGTTATTTTTGATTCAACTTTTTCTGACCTTTTCAAAATTCACTCAGTGACATGCTAAGCTCCTTCCATCTCTTCCGTCTTTTCCTTCATCAGTTTCATCGGCGTATCATCCATGCTAGCTAGCTCTCTCGGTTGTTTCTAAGGGGAATACATTTCCATGAACGCTGTGTCATTATTGGTTGAATACTCTTCCAAACAGCTTCCTCTACTCAAATTTTAACAGGCTGAATTACAGACTTATCTATGGAGCATTCGAAGATGGTGGAAGAAATAGTCTGGCCTGAGAGACTAGCTAACTAGCTAATCTGCATAACATACTATGGCTAGATGCAAAGCACACATGTTAGCAACACGGGTAAAAGACTAGCAGTTCAAATGGCTTAACAAGGATTACCTGATTTTTACTGCTATGCAACAAAAGAGCAAGTTCAGGTGTTAGCGACCCTGAAATAGCAAGCTAGCTGAAGAGGGTACGGAGAGGATGTAGCTAAATGTAATGTTTTTTACTAGAAAATAAGAGGCTGGCATATTTTATAAACACTGATACTAAATGTGTATTACAGCTAAAGTTGAGACTCTTTCAACTTGTGGCATCTCAGGCATTTCCTCAAAACACTGCAATATGCAGACGAATGAATCGTCCTTAGCGAGATGAGATTGATTCAAAACAGACAAGACATGCAGAGACAGGCTGTCGCACCAAAATCATTGAAGGTAAACAGGAAAAATAAATAGGAAAGATGAAAAGTGTTGTGTGATCAGCCTCCTCTCTCCTCTTGTCTTTTCACTGGGTTTCAGTCTAATGTCAGATAATTAGGAAAGGCAGTGATGTTCCTTTGGTAAAAACTGGTTTTCTGGCTCTGCCTCATTGAGATTTAACTCAACCAGTGAGATTATTTCTCTGCCTCCACTAAATGTTTGTATAGCTGAAACTGTAATCTAGTTGAGGTGTTCGTTTGATAAATATACCGGCTGTCCTGAACACATCACTGTGCTTTGCTTCAGTGTAGTGATTCTGAAATGGTTTTCAGCTATTTTGCTCACAAGTTAAACAATCATCTCATCTAAGCTGGATTTTTTGTTTGTTTTGTTTTTTTGGTCTATGACGCAGTTAAAATGTCCAGTGACCCACTTTGGGACCCCAACCCAGCAGCTGAGAAACCCTAACTCCCTGTTTTATGGTGGTTTCTCCAACTGTTATCTGTGTCCTGTGGGAAATCTTCACATGAACATTAGGAGAAGTCTCCGTGTCTCAGAGGCCAAAACAGACCCGACAATGACGGCGATGACTGTTGTGAAAAGTCTGTTAACATTTATAGTGGCCAGTCACCTGATGATGAAAGAAACTGAAATAGTTAAAAAAAAAAAAAAAAAACAGTTTTTTTAGGCCAGAAAGAGGTAACTCATAATGAAAATAATCACTATTCTCCATTTTTGCTGGAAATACTGAGCAGGGAAAGTGAATTTAGTAACATTGTGGCTAGATCAGATATTTTATAAATGTTTCAGGGGTTTAATTCCAAAACACCAAATATCCATTTTGGAAAAATGTTAGTTTCTAAAACACTATCTGTGGTTTATGTTCCCTAGATACAGCCCGCATCATGGGCTAAACTTGTGACGTAAATGGGCCCTTTCCCCTGCCCTTGTCTTTCAGACGGAGGTGAGAAAACACACCAGCATCTCTCTCCTGTTACTTCGCGCTGTGAGCAGACAGATAATCTGGCCCTGAGAGCTGCGGGCTTTTATAAATTACCTGTCGATGGGAGAGATAAAACTCGTCAAAACCGCCAGCGCTGCTCCTCCTGCAAGGCGTGTCGAGACGCAGAGCCGCATCCAGAGGTCACCAAGTTCAAATTCAGCAACACGGAAAGTGAAGCGAAGGGGGCGGAGCTTCACTTTCATATGTTGCATGCAGACTTCTGTGATACCAACCGTGTTAAAGCTCAAAAATAGCAAAAATTTCCATGCAGACCACTGTTTATTTAAGTTCACAACTGTCAGGCTGAAGAGAACAGCGCTGACTCAACAGCGTCTCTACATTAAAATAAAAAAGCATGAACATTTAGCCCAAATCTGGCAGGTCAGGTACGTCAGCATCAATTAAATCATAACTGCCAGGAAGCGAAACGCCCTGCAAATCCATTCTGTTGATTTCATCTTTGCAGATTTGGTAGACAAAAAGATCATTTTGCATCCAGGTTGATCTTGTGTCCACTTTTTTAACAAATAACATATCTAAGGACAGATCAGCCTTGGTGTCTCAGACTCTCAGATGACAAACACTGTTTAATTGTTTTGAATGTACTGGGGGAGCAACATTGATTTCTGTTTCTAATTTTACGTTTTTCCTTTGCATCTTTCCTTTTCCACGTCCCACTCTGCTGTGACTGTTAAATGTAGCCCTATCTCTCATCTCTCTTTCTCCCTCTTCCTCACACTCTTCATGAATATACATACAGTATAATAACTAATATTGTAAATTACATTTAAAAAATAGGTAATAGGCCTTCGAACACCAACTTTAAAAATCTTCTCACTACCTCAACTACAGTGAATCGTCACATTTTTGTCTCCTTTTTTTTTTTTTTTTTTGACCTGTGAGGTGTTTGCATCCCTGTCACGAGTAGTGAAGCATTAACATGTTGAGCTTTTCATTTTTCCAGAACTGAACTGTTGTCAGTTTGCCTTCTCCTTGGACTTCAAAAATAGGACATTTAATTTAAACAGAACAAAGATGTTGAATTTATTTATCTAAAATGCAAGATCCCAAGTGCTATTCTTACCAGAATTGCTGGACATTAAAATCCTGACTCACTGGAGGAAAAATACCACCGTCAGAGTATAACAAGATCAGGATTTAAGATGTTTTGCTGGGCTTTAATTGACACTATACAGCAGATTTAAACAGATAAAAGACTCCAGAGTGGACCAATTACAGCAATTAAATAGTTGCGGCTGGCTGATAGTCATCTCAGAGCCTCCAGAAACAGAAAAGACCAGAACCAGCCGGTGAGAAATGATCCTGCTATCAGAAACAGACAGCTTTGATGTATGAAATGAAAGTGTGGGCAGAGGACTGAAATAAACCTCACACCAACAAGCAGGAGGTGACGGCTTGAAGTGTGTTTGTCATTATTTGCAGCAACAACATCGATTAGTTGATTGTCTGATGGGAAGATGTCCATTTCTGAAGCGAGATGTGATTCTAGTAAATGGCTCGGGTGTGACAGGAAAAGACAAAGCTTTTAAAATAAAATCTTTATGGTGAGAACAATTTGGGGGGAAAGGAAAGTTATTCTGTTACACCTCCAACTTCACCACTTCTGGCTTTTCTTTATAGGTCATGGAGCTTAAAGTTAATAAACATTAAAATTTTATTTATTTCCCACATTTTTTTACAATCCTGTAACCCAAAGTGCTTTAAAATCAGTTCACAGTCATGAAAAAGATAACTGCCAATAATGGGAAAACTGCTCTCCAATGCCTCTCCCGATCCCACTGCAGAGCTCGGTGTGATTTCTGAACTCCGCATACAATGTCAAAGCAAGACAAAATCACCTTCTGCCTCTTCTCTCCATCCCAGTATTGTTCAGTTCGCTCACTACTTTCTGATTTTTAGTTTCAGTGGCAGAAATCAGCATAATGAGCTGCATTCGCTTGTGGGCGACCGTGTTTGTTGTTGTTACTCCTCAGTGGAGCTCTTGAACACAACCCAGTGGGAAATGGGAGGTTTAAACTGGGTGCTTCCCAGTTCCCAGAACATCTCAAATGCTGCATTATGTTAAAAGTAAAAAATAAACTCTGAGTTCCTCAGTGTGGGTCAGATTTCCTCTGTGTGTGTGTGGGGACACAGTGTCTATATAAAGTAGATAGTTGTTGTTGCTTTGTGCCACAACTGGTTGTAGAGAGGGTGAGAGGGGTTTTCCATGATGGCTTTGATCTTGTCCCTCGTCCAAAGACCAGAGAAGATTAGACAGATTAGTCCGCTGACGTATGAAACAGTGACGGCTGTTTTACACTTCATGTTTCACAGTGGTGAAGCATATGCCAGTGGTATGCAGAGAGAGAGAGAGAGAGAGATGGTTGAGCGAGCTAGACAATGAATGAAGTGAGGGAGCAGAGGTAACAGGAGAATAAACATTTTTCAAAGTTTTTGAATCACTGCAACCATAAGAGGTTCTTCAACATACAGTCAGAACTGTCCACAAAATATTTTAGCTTGATAGGCCCAGTAGTTTGTGCGATTGTACGCGGACAGACACACAAACAGACACGCACACACAACAAAACACATGATCTAATGATAGTAAATTGCCTGCCCCCTGCTAAACTTTGACAAAAAATTTAAACTTACGCTAGAAAACCTCAAGTTGGGAATCCTTTCCTGATTTCCCTCTCATTTCACAAAATGTCCTAAGGTTCTTGTACGATAAAAGCACTGATATTGGTAGAAAAATTGTAATGTACAGTTTTAGCAGAGAGTCTTTACAGGAGTTGGGTGTCATTTTGTCTGATAGTTGCACTGCATTAAGGGATAAAACATGACACACATATATTTTCACTTTTTTCAGTTCTTTGTTAATAGTGGACAGGCTTTGTCGCTGTATCACATCAAAAATCTGTGTTTCCCCACCCAAAGTGTTTTTAAAGAGCCTGTTTGGTTTGTTAGTTTAAGCGAGTGTGATCATCATAAATTCATCTGTAACAACATCAAGTGGCAAAGGAAGTGTGAGAGACAAAGTGACGGTGAGAAGAGTTCACAGCTTCATCCAAATGATAAATGGCCATTAGATGATGGTGTAGTGCTGTTTATTTTACCGAGCGAGCGATTTGAAGAGCCGTTTTTGTTGTCAAGTATGTAAACATCTGAGCAGTGAGTCTGGACCTGCACGGCTTCTGTCCTTTTCTCCCTTTTTCATCCGCAATTCACTGAAAGTCATGCATGTAGCGTGACGTGACGTGATGTGACACACACACACACACACACACACACATAGAACAGAATGTTACAGCAGACTCTGAAGGCGATAATCCTGAACAAACTTCATATAAAAGAAAAATGAAAACAAGAATTAAAGCAGACTTGTGATTGCAAAATGCATTATTTCATCCTCATTCTTTCTTTTTTAAGTCCGCGCCTTTTTGTATTCATTCTTATTTGTTTTGTGAAACACGATGGAACAGACAGTGCATAAGAATTGTTTATTTGAATTATTTAATCAGCCAGTGTATTTGACATGCAGCGTACATGCCAAAATGAACACTGCTGCAGAAAAAAGTTGGGTTTTTTTTCAAGCTAAAGCTTAGCAGTAAGACTATATTTGAAATCCACATACATACTGACAAATGAACTATTTTAATCTGAAGGGCTAAAATTTGCCACATAATGTGCAGGACTAAAGATTAATGAACATTATCACTGAAACTGACAAATGTGAAACGCACTATTTCAATTTAACTAGCTGATAAATGTCATGGAAAATGTGATTTAAGTTCCCGTGTGTGTGTGCGTGTGTGTTTCAGTCACTGAGTAACTTGTGTTTCTTGGAAGCCCAAAAAAAAAAAAAAAAAAAACTTGATTCACTGTGACTCAGCCACACACACACACACACACACACACACACATACATATATACATGGCAGACTGAGCTCCAGGCTCTTGGTTGCCAAACTAGGGCTTGGGGACCACCAGAGGTCTCCAGTTCATTTCCCTTCCTCGGCGTTGATGTCAGACTGATGTAAGTCTGCTGATATTCGAGGACGATTCTGACCTTTAAAATATCAGATATCATCAGCCTCCAGTGTGACGGAGCTTCTCCCCACAGCTACACAAACACAGTCTGCAAAACCTCACAAGACATTTCAGTTTTTCCACATTTATTAATGCACTTAAAGGCTAAATAATAGATGTTATGAACTCATTTTTAAAGTTAGGAGTGTGCCATGATGGCCCAAATGCAACTTCAGAGGCTTGAAATTGTTCAAATTTAAAGATTTTGAATATCAGCACGAAGCTTGAATCTGAAAATATAGTGTGGTGTCATTTGTCGGCCTCCCGTGAAAAATATCAGTCAAAATCTGCTGCAGGATCACGGTGAGAGAATATCTGATGACTGTTTTGATCTAATTTTCACTCTGGCCAATGCATGATGACCTGGCTGAATCCCTGATATGAGAAAGTTAAATTATAAAGCACACATAGCAGGGCTAAAACTGTGATGCACGCCCAGATTAATGAGATGACAGATGACACAGCTGAGGTGTGTGTGGGATTGGCTGCAGAACACTGCCACCCAGTGCCAGAACGCACACTTACACGTCAAGTTAAGGCCCGTAAGAGAGAAAACCTTCATGATTTCTGTGAGGGAATTACTTCGCTGCTGCTACAGGCAGAGGGAGAGAGAAAAAAAGGCAGAAAATAGTAAATGGATTGTAAATTTACACTGTGTGTAAATGTGCATCTTAATTGTCCACATTCAGTAACCCCCTAAAAAGAATTTTGCACAGTCAGAGTAAACCGTGTAAATGGGCTTCAAATGTAATTGTGTAGAGAAATATGCATGTCTTAATGGCAGAGTTTTCAAAAGAGGAAAAATAATTCTGGACAGAAATGGATTTCAAATCTAATTAGAAGTTCAGAAAAGTGTTTTCCAGATATACTATACATATTTGTATTAAATCTCTTAATTTCTGCAGCTGTAGAGCACAAAGTGGCGCAACAGTAATATTTTATATTAACTTCATATGAATTTCTTTTGAATTGTGAATTGAATTTTCCTTTGGGCGATCAATAAAGACTAATCTTATTCTTCCTCTTATTTAGCACAGTGGGAAACAAAACACGAAGTGTTTTCTAATGCGGCTAATTGCCTGTAAAATTTATTCTTTGACATTTCTTGCATTTCTTGGGAATTGGCATATTCAAATGTAAATTTATTATAGTTGTGCCACCGTTTTTTTTGGACTCTGGAACGCCAAAACTCCAGCTCATGCTGTAGAATATATGAATACTACATGTGACTTTTTCCTAGAATATAACAGATTTGGACGTAGAAAATGCGTGTCATGTGACACGCCTGGTGTGCTGCTGTGTTTCTGGTTGTTTTCTGCCTTTGGTGCGATTGTGAAGAGTGCTTGTTGGGTTTGGGGTTGTAATGAACCTCTTTGTGTTTTCCCGGTACCTGCCTGTCTGTGGTTTGGGTTCAACCTCACACATGACAGAACGGTACAGACCTGATCACAGGAACTCAGACATGATGTGTTGACACTGCTAATCTGTATAACACACGACAGACAGAGTTAGTGTGTCAGTTATAGATCTGAAGGCAGCCTGAATGTTCAACATATTAGACCATATGAAATTTGAAATAGATAATGTTATTTATGTTATTTATATATATATATAGCTGCAATATGCATCTTTTCTCACATTAAAACAACAGTAAATTAATAGGAAGAGATTATGTCTGATACCTGTGTGTTCATGTCTAAATCCCTTTAAAAAATGCTTTTTTCAGTTGTTTTTCAGTGATGTAGGAACATTTTGGAGCGTCTACATCCTGAACATTAATTCATGTTAAATTGCAGATTGGCATCATTCTCCGTGTGCTCCTTCAGTGTCTGTGGAGTCTTTCCTGACGTTCCCTCAGCCTCACAATACACTACAGTCCATCAGGATGACTGACACAGCAGCCACGGTAAGAAATAAACTTTTTCAGTCATCAGATTTTTTTTTGTTTTTGTTCTTTTCAGGGGTAATTTTATTGTCCTGTAAAATAGTACATTTGCATTGTATACTGGCAAATAAACACTCACTTTGTAGCAGTTTGAGGTTTGTTTTAACTTCTTTCCCACTGCTGGAAACTGTCAGCACGCCTCGCGTCGAACTCGGCCAACTGAGGGGGAGGAGGGCGGGACTAACAATGCACTTCCTGTTTGTAGCTTTAAATGAAATGTTATGCTGTCCAAATCAGGGCCTATCTGCACAAAAAAAAAAAAAAAAAACAAAAAAAAAACATGGAGTTTATGAAAAATAAAGTCCGAAACACTGTGCAAAGCAATCGTGCAGTAGCAGAATCTTTTGTTTTCAGTGCTTTTAAACACATTTTGCTAGTTTTAGAGTGTCATATTAGCATATTCCATTGTTGTGTATAAGTGAAACATTAGCTAACTTACATCTTTGACAGTGTTATGTGATATTATTGCTGTTATAGCAGCACTGTTAGCAGAGCAGTCCGGTTTGTGATGTTGTGATGGGTGGCCTACGTCCAGACGCCTGTGGGACCTGATGCTTCGCTGGTTTGAACTCTACCACGTAAAACGCACAATAAAGTCATGTAAACGCCTGGAAGATCCATCAGGCCAGAGTTCAGCTGGAGGAGACCACACCGGACTGCACAGATCTCACTGCTGGGAAGTTGTTGGCCAAGTATATAAAACATAATGATATTAAGATAGTTTAACATATACCATTTGATGGATGGTTATCTAAGGATGGGCAAAATGCATTAAAATCTTGCTATAAACTTTAAATACTTGCTTGTCAAAATAAATTACTAATTACTGATGTCAAGAAAAGCATTCAATTTAAAGTCATTTGGATGTTCAGAATACAAAAAAAAAAAAGAAAAAAAATTACTTTACTGCAGAGTCGTGAAGACTTGGATTACACTGAACAAACAGTTTGAGAATTTGAAACAAACATTTTAATTTCCTTTTTGCTGCTCTTGGTTGGAGTCACCAAATAGAAATGGCTGCAGTTATTGCAAACTTCAATCTCTGTTAGACATGCAAGTAAAACTATCAGAGCCAGGGATGGATACCAGGACAGGGTGAGTAAATGATACATTCCTCGAATAGTTCAAACTAATTGAATAATTCATAACAAATGACTGCCACGTATGGGTGCTGATTAGCCTGGTAAAGTGTAGTCTGTCAATGAGGGCCGAGTAAATGCAGTCAATGGCACTAGTGATTATCAGTACCAGGCTTGGCTGTCTTCAGCTAGCTAAATATCTGGCTAGCTGTTAATGTGGAGTATGTTTGGTTTTTGCTGGAGGTAATCTTTACTGAGGAAACCACCATATTATATTATGTTATTATATATTTAAAAAAAAAAAATTAAACTGTTTTCTTTGTAAGATGTTAACTCTATTCTCCAGGTGAGTAGCTAAGCTAAATTTCCTCAGCTAAACATGCTAACAATAGCTAGCTAGCTAGCTAGTTACTGTTTGTAGCTAGTGCGAGGTGGGGGTCTGTTAGTTCTAATTAAACCATCTGTTGTACTCAGCTGGTTTTGGATTAATGTTCTGTATTTGGAATACTAATTGCTTTACTATTTGTTTAGCTACCTTACAGATGTTTTTTGTTTCAAGCCAGAGAAGCCAAAGTGAGACAATTTTTCTTCTAAATAAAACTGTAAAATTTATCAGGCTTGACAAAGCAATAGTTGGGCTACAGACAGCATTACATCTTTCTTCCTCTACCTTCCTCTCTTTCTCCGATATATATGGCATCATATATGGTGTCTTTGTGGGCCTTGACTTTATGGCAGTGGGTATATAATACTTAGAGAAAAGCAATTATATTTTCATTTACAGGTTCCTCCTTAAACATGTTCTTTAAGCCTTATATGTGTAAGGTGTGTTAAGGTGAGTCCTGATACAAGGTAAGTGTGGTAAAGTTGAACCAAAATATTACCTAAAAAAAATATCAGATTCTTACAAATTCAAAAAAGGCAACAGTATTTGTCAGAAATGTGGTCTTAATTTTGAGAAACGCAAAATGCACACAACTTGCACCATGAAAGACACATTTTAAATAATCTTTATTACAATATTTACCATCTCTGCTACTGTTCAGAGTGTCTTAAACTACAATGAGTGGATCCACTGGACCACAAAACAGGCCTGAAAACTGAAAGATGTCGAAGAAGAGGACCAGTAACTGATGTTTACCTACTATAGATACATTTTTTAAGTTAACTGCAGCTGATAAACTTCATACTCGCCCGAATTTTACTAAAGCACCTGCAGGACAAGCAAGAGACTCATTTCCAGGAGAACGTCTTGTGAGGGCCGAGCGGTCTTCCTTCACATCCAGCCAAACGGTCCAACTGGGAACCGAATGGAAGCAGTAAAAATAGATGAAAAAAAAAGAGAAAAGTTCCCGTTGGGCTGTTGCGGTGGTCTGTGCTCCTCCTGGGCGGACCGTCCACAGCTGAAAACACTGGCCGTGTTTATGTTTAGAGGGAAAATTTCACATCTATCATCTGTTTGGGACGGTTTGCACACAGTGGACGTCCTGTCAGTGGGCCAGTGGGCTTGGAGAGACAGAGAGAGTCATTTTGGAAGTATCTAATTTTACAATTCAGACATTTCCTCCATACAGTAGTATAATACTTTACACATTTGTTGTAATGGACTCAGAAAAAGATGGTACAAGGATGATGAAGACACATTTCACTATCAAAAATCACTGATTTCAGTGCTTGTAAAAACATTCCCGGTTTAACAAACAATATGAATATGATATGGAAATGATCTCCTATATTGCTGTTACATCTCAAGAAATGAAATGTATAAAAAACAAATTATATATTTGATGTTTTCATTTCCAGTGAAGTCTAAATTGTTTTAATCAGCAAGTAGGCAAAAAATATCTCTCCTTTAATTCTTTGTGCCCCTTTAAAATGAGATGTCTGCCTCTTTAACAATCAACATATAGGCCTGTGAAACAGGAACTTTTTGAGCAACTTTCTGGGGCAATGTTGCCACCGTAAATGTCTAAACACTCTTCTATTCCTGATGTGGGTCCCTGCAAAATTTTACTGCATATTTTTCTGTATTTCACTTCCACTGTCAGCATGTGCATCACTGTGGAAATCGCCTGTGCATCATTGCCTGCACTTTGGTACAGAAACACACACACACACACACACAAGCACTGACCTCATATCTTCATTTTTGTTGGTACTTAATCCCTCTAATTTTTATGTCTTTAGATTCTCTGTGAAGCACTTAACAGAGAATTTATTTAAATTGCTTTATGAATAAGTTTGACTCAAGATTTTCATTGGACACCTCAGCCTCGGCTGACAATGAAAACACGCCGCCAACCTGCGAGGAAACATTCCCTCGGGACATAAAACTCGGCCTGAACCAGACTGCACAGTGCAGCCATCTACACAAATATCCTCGCCTCGGCCTCACGGGCGACACCCAGTGTATATTTTCCTTGGCGGCCCAACGTGCCGAGGGTGCAATACGTGCAAATACTATTTAACGTATTGACTCCAAAGCTCACAAATGCAGTAACCAAATGGAATGTTCCGGATCCAAACCGAGCTGCCAAACAAGCCGTATATCTTCGCAGTGCAGACGGTGACCTCAGCAGACCTATGGAGGCCTTTTTTTTTTTTTTTTTTAATTCCCGCCCAGATCGCCGCGTTTGTGTTCTGTCCAGATCATGCCTGCTGGCGGCCTGTGAGGCTGCACATCACCTGGATTTCCAGCTCAGACCACACCGCCGCTCGTCTGTTCCTCTCATTGGCAGCAATGCAGAATGTGATGTTTTGACAGCCCCCCCGCCCCCCACTGCACCGCCACCGCCATGGACACTAAATCAAGGTTTTATGACGGCTGTGGGGGGCGAAAACGTGTCCGTCTCACTGGTGCTGATGTATGTTCATTGGAGTCTGGAGGACGTGATGATTTGGATCGATGCAGACAGAGAGAGGCATGGCTCTGTTCACACTGCAGGCATTTATGCTCGTTTCTGAATTTCATAAATGATATTTTTTGAATGACTGCTCATGCCCGTTGTCGTGACTTTACACATCAGTCTCTTAAGATTTTGTGACGTGAGTACTAACTGTGAAACACAGATTATGCCTTGCAGATGAATGGTTTATCAAAGCATTATTTCTGGTCTGTCAGCCTGCAAAATATGAGCATGAATGTTCAAGGGTACAATATGCAATTTTATGGAGCTTTAGCACCATCTAGTGGCTGCTTCCATGCATGTTTGTATGCAGACTCAAGAGGACGCCAGTTATAATTTAAATAGTATTTCATTTCTCAGTTATAGGCAATATTTTTACACCACAACACAAACTAGGCTTACACATCAGAAATGTTTAAAGGAGATACAAGTAAAGCAAAGCGGCCGGTCTGGCTTCACTATTTTGAAAACTTAAAATCTCAGCAGCCATCACGGTAACAGTGGATTAACAGGTATCAATCATCAATATGTGTGATTCTGCACGCTGTATTATGGTCACATTATACACATTATAGAGGGTAACCTATTACAAATTGTACATGTTTATACATGTTGTACTGTTAAAACCTGTAATAGCATCTAAAGTAATAAATCATTTTGGAAAGTATATTTTATCAGCCCTGCAGATGACTGATGTCAGATTTACACCATGGAAACTGACATTCTGATGTTAGTGTTGAGGCACAAGTTACATGTAGGTCGCATGACTCAGGATTTGGTAGCGAGTTGCCCAGATGTGAATTAATAAAATGCAGCTCAGTTCAGCTTTTCGCTGATGAGAAAACAGATCTGTTTCATGTAAGGAGATAAAAAAACAGTCAGCATTGGGACAGTGACAGCAGCAGTGTGAACGGAGCCTGAGACTCTCAAAACTGAACACAAATGGGATCCACATGGTGAACGTCTCTGTTCACACCAGGCTGTAAAGATCAGATGGGACTTTATGATCCCTGAGGGGAAATTGGGTCAAAGAAACACTGTGTTGAATAGCAGGGGCAAATAGCCTAATTCTTGGTGTAGATTTTAACCTGCCTGCTGTGCATGTGGGCGGGGCTTACACAAAAACATTTACTGAAGGGACCCAAAATATTTTACCTGTCCCATGTGACTCTTGTGTGGAGAAAAAAAAACAAAACACCCATCCGGCACCTGAGAGGGATAAAACGAACTAGGTAAAGTAGCATGCAAATATTATTTGTCTTTTTGTCCAGCTGTCAGATTTGAAAAAAATAATCAGGCACAGACCTTTTTACAGTAAATTAAAATTTTCATCATCAGTCCCAGCCTGTGTGCTGCACGTTGGCCTCTGTTGAAACACCGCTGACCCAAAGCTGCCTTTCATTTGAAAAAGTGAATTTTACATAGATTATCAGCCAGAAAAGGTTGGTTGGTTTCAGTTTTATTTATAACCATCACCCACCACATTTTGTTTTTGTCGAGTCTAAACATCCTCAAGATAAGTTGATCCGTGTCAATATAGTGCATCAATCAAAATCCAAGTACCGCCCACAATGTTTGATTGACAGGTGAACTTTGGGAAGTGCAACGCATAAATGCAACAGTGATGAGCACCTGGACAACAAAGATAGAGACTGAATGAAAGAATCACAGCAATGAACGAAAGGTTAACAAAGTGTATATCTGTACGTCTTTTCTTTCTGATGCATATGAATATCCACCCAATTTAGAGTAAATGGTCAGCTAAATTGCTCACTGTACCGTTTAATCCACCAGCTTTTCCAAATGGTCCGTAAATGAAGAGTAATCTATTCCATGTAATACATTATACTGCACTGTGTGGTTTGTTCCCCGTCCCATCCAGACAGTTTTCTGCTCGGTGGTTTGAGATGGAACGACGCTCGGATTCATTTAGAGACCGCACTGCGTGTAAAATAACTGAAGCACGTTCACTGACAAAGTGCTGCTTCAAAACTACAGCACAAAGTAAAACGCACAAACCCTGTAAAACGCAAAGTAGATTTTATGAGGACGCAGCAGTGTTATAGTCAGCTCCACTAACATGCTGGGGTCACGGGTTCGATTCCCACTGAGGTCACCCATGCTAAAAATATTCGTAGTACTGTAACCATGCCAGGCATGGATAAAAGTTTCCAATGTAGTGCTAGAATTATGAAAATAGAAAAGAAATGGAAGTTATATGGTAGCACAGTAATTATGATTGTCTGTGAAATTCACTCTCAAGCATACAAAGTAGAGCAGCTTGTCACATAATTGTTGGTGTTTCAGCTCTTTTCTAGCTGCTGGAGATTTCTTAATATGGGAAATACAGCAAACGACAAAATGGACCCAGAAATGCCAAGTACAGCTTAACAGTGTTTCAGGGTTTCAGGGTGGAATTCTCCTTTAATCTGCAGGCCTCAGTTGGGACAGGGGGTTGGGGGTGGGGTTGTGATATAATCATACAGTTGACCAAGCAAGACCCCAGAATGATTTACAGCGACTCTGTGGGATGATGTCAGAGCGGACGGAGTGTTGGCAGCCATCTTTGTTTCTTTTCCATCCTC
>OMLF01036620.1:4681-70317 GCA_900302615.1 Holocentrus rufus | reverse complement strand
TCAAAATCATTTTGTCAGAACAGATGGTGGCTTCCCGTTTTGGAGTGAAACTTTTCTTCTGTGGCTCAGATGAATTCTTGTGTGTTTCCAGTGAGACTCTCTGATTCTCATGATGGTTTAAGGTCTGAATCAGTCTCTCTTGGTCTTGGTCTTGGGTTTGCTGACGTGTCGGTGTGCAGGCTGTCGGAGGCGTCGGGCCTGAATGCGACAGGCATGGCGATCCTGGAGGCGGCTCTGCTCAGCGGCTTCAGCCTGGCTCAGGACGGCGTCCCGACCGACGACGTGGTGAAGAGGGTGGAGACGCCGCCGGGGAAAGTGGTCCTGTACCTGGACTCTGTAAGCTGCAACCTGCACCAGAGACTACAGATACTGTCCTGTCTGAACCATGTTTTACTTCACCAGCCAAACTGCCTGAAACAGGGCGGGAAACTAACATGATCACAGGGACAATTTTACACATCACGATTTCTGCTTACGTTGTTAAATCACATTAAATAAACCAACTGCTGTTCATCACACTGAAGGGCTCGGGGATGTCGAGTGTGATGTCAAAACTGTGTAAAAATACTGAAATGATTTTCCTTATAATATGGCAGATGTCATTTTAGTAGAAATTTAAAGTCAGGCTCGGTATCTTTAATTCAGAAGACAAAATTATCACAATATTACATCACAATATGAAGCCATTTAAAGGCAATAAGACAAGACAGTAATATTGAATATTCACCCAGGCCTGTTCTGAAACATGCAGATCCAGAACTAAACATTTACTATACAGTAGAAGGAGGACTGTGTCTGATCTGGTCTGACCTGTCTGCTGTTCTCATGTGAAAACCTCATAACTCCAGCTTGGCGATATTAATATTTTAACTTAAAAATGACATCGTTTTATATTTGTCGAGAAAATGTTGTGACCTTATGGCTTATGAAACCCTTTCAGACCTGCTGGATCAATATGACTCTAAAATCAAAATTATACTGATTTCTTTAACTCCTGAAAAGTTAAAAAGTTATAAAGTTAACATTTGGGATGTACAAGGTTTTCTCCTCTCAGGAAGTGAGTTATTTTAATGACTCAGTATTTTCTGTTAGACTGAGACAGTAGCAGCAGTGTTACTGTTTCTGTTGGCATTGTGATTAAAGTTGTTTGATTTGAGACCCAAGTGAAACTAGAAAACTGAGTATTGATGGTGACAGTAATGGAAGATAAAACCTTGTAACTCACAGCCCGGCTGCTGTATATTTCAAACTTTAGACAGAGAAAAAAGCATTTAGTTCAAAACACACTGTTAGTTTGACTTGACCCAGAGTTATAAAACCTGTTTTTAAGTGGCAGTTTGTCCAGGAAAGTGACTGAACACACTCCTCCTCTCCACATGTACGTTCGCACACATTCAGGTCTGGGCCGCTGCCCAGAACAACCACTTGTTCTCCTGCTGGTCGCGGAGCGGCCGTCCCGGGACGGTTTGTGGTTTTGTAATTTGCTCAGCAGCACTTCCACTGAAGTTTTTCTCCCTCGCTCTCCTCTCAGATTTACCCAGCTGCTCTGTGGCTTTCAACTGACGGCCTTTTTTTTCAGTCACAAGCCGACTTCTCTCACATTTCGGCCACCGGTTTCTTCAGTTCATTAGTTTTGTGGTTCTGTGACTGTGCAGCAGGTTTTCTTCTCGTCTGTTTTTGATCATATTTTTACCCATGAACACCTGCTGGAGCTCTCAGCTGCAACTGCTGATGTAGGAATCTCTTTCTCTACCAAAATCATTATTAACAAAATGTCTAAAATGTTTCATGTAAATGTGTGCAGGTGACAGCAGAGGAGATGTGTGTGAACATTCCTCTGGTGATGGAGCACAAAGTCGCCAAAGTCCAGAATGCAACTGTGGTGGTCTTCGATTATTATGAACCACGTAAGACTGCAGTCCAGTAATCTTCTTTATAGTTCCAGTGCTGTTATCATCACTTCTACACACTGCTCTACTACGACTTCTACTACTGCTTTTACTAGTATTACTTTTTACTACCACAAATACTATTACTACCACTACTGCCACTGTCACTAATGCTGCTACCAAAAACTATTACTACTGCAACAATTACTACTACTATCACTACAACTACTGCTATATTCAGTAGTGTACAGAGAACGAAGACATTGTACTCTGATAGATCTACTGTGACTTTATTGATAGGGCAAAGTGGAGACATCTGTGTTTGAAATAATGTTTTATTCTAATAACAAACACTTTTTATACAAAAACTTTCAAGGTACACACTTTAAACAATTTAAAAACACTTTCTTTCAATAGAATAAAAAAACATCACTTGAACAGAAGTAAACACATGTGGAACCTTTGATCTCTGACCCTTTTTTTTTCTTCTACCAGGGCGGAGGACGGCAAGGATGTACTCTTCATCCTGGAGGGGAGAAATGGGCAGCTGCTCGTTCTGCGGCGACGACTGCAGTCAGTGCAAAGGGGGAGACGACCACCTGGAGATGAACACCGCTACATCGCAGCATCACTTCCTGTTTTCTGGTTTACCGTTCGCCCTGCTGCTGCTCCTCGTCTTCGCTGTGTGAACGAGGCTGACAGAGCCTCACTCAGCTTTGAAGTTGTATGTACTGATGTAAAGTTCAACATTTTGTGGAAGGTGTGCTGTAATATTTAACTTTAAGGTTGTTCAAGGCCCAGTGGGTGTGTTTACATGCGTGGAGTCACAGTGATCACAATCGTCCTACAAAAAGCTTCAGCTCTAATTCTAATTAAGTTCAAGTTCTATTTGGTGAAACGTAGCTGCATTCATCCAGTGGAAGAGAGAAAATCCAAGATGGAGGAGGCAGTAATGTCTCTGTGTCCCACCAACCAGTTTTATTGGACTGAACATCTGAGAAACCAGAAGAAAAGAGAAGAGAGAGGTGAGAAGGTGCAGATGGTCGAGGTCAGGAGACTGGAAGACAGAAAATAGATGGAAGATTTAGAAAACAACGCACTGCTGTTCCATGCTGCCGCTGTCGCTTTGAAAGTTATGAGGTTGCCGGTTTTTATGTGATAGAAGGTGAAGAGGTTGTGGTTTTATTGGTTATTCACCTAGTTTTTCTAAACAAAATCACAACGGTAAAGGGAAGGTAAAAGTAAAGGCATTGTGAAAGACAGATGTGAGAAATTGCAAATATTTTAATATTTTTGGGAGTGAAGCAGCTGTGTGAACCAGGTTTCTACATGGTGTGTGAGCTAATTCTGATCCAGATGTGTTGTTTACACAAAACCAGAATTCTCTGTGCATGTAAACACAGCCGGTGTGAGTCACATGGGCCAAAATTATAAATATCAATTGATGGAAATGATTTATGAAAAATGATTCCATGATGATGTTGTACTTGAAATTTTGTCGTAGATGTTTTTAAATCCTGCACTGTGTTACCTGTGTAAACAAATCAGATTTCTTTTTGTAACTGAATGATAGTGAATTATAGGCTGGGACTTTTCCTCTAATGGATAATGGATTAAAAATAATGCAAACATGTATAGTCAGATTAAAAATGTAATTTTTTTTAAGCTTACAACACTGTAGCAGAGAATTACAAACTGTAGCATGATGGGACACGAGGTAAACACATCGGGTTTAAAGTAGATCGTCCAGTGGCCTTGGAAAAATCATAGTGGGTCTCAAAAAGTATTTACATTTTAATGTCACCATTATATCCTTAAAATGCTAATTATTTCTAACACATTAGAAATGTCCAACACAGCAGAAGAGCTATGTTAATTTAGCTAGAAGTTAAATCACATATTGTATTTTGTTCATCACCAGACGGCCATATTGGTAGGAAATGCATGTGACATCATGGGAATAATATGAGTTGGGCATAGAAAATGGAAAATGGACATTGTTTATATGACCATGTTGCAGTGTATTACTTTATGTAACTGCAGTAGCATAAATACTTTTATGTGCAAGAGGAACAGTCATTCCTGTCATTTCTCGCCCTGCTCTTACATCCCACCCTGCAGCACGTCGCTCTGCGTTCACTTCAGTCTGAAGCAGTTTTCAGGCTCTCTGGGTGAACGAGGGTCTGCTGGGGGTCTCAATAAAAATGGAGCCAGCTGAACTGGGGCAGCAGAGTCTTAACTCTTTGGATTTGCAGCATTTCCAAACAAAGGAAAGTGAACTTGCAGTGTGATACCAAACAATTTACATTTGGCCTTTTTGCTTCACGTGAGTCATTATTAGAGGAGGCACAGAGCCTCCAAACATTCTCATTCATCACTGAGATAAGATCATGAAGATGTTCATGTAAAAATAGAAACATTTTAGAGTATATCATATCTGTATTTACACTTCTTATCTGTACATGAGAAACATATTTCATTCACATTCCTGAAGTCTTGCTGTGACCCCTTGAAGTCACTTTGCAGGTCCCTGAAGCGGGTCGGGACCCTCAGGTTGAGAGTCAGCGGGGTCAGAGCACAGCAGCAGCCCTCCGACTCGCAGCGTTCTGGCTCTTCAGAGCAGAATGTCAGGTCGAATATAAGCCAACACTAAATAATCAATACTGAAGATTTACTCTGCTGACCCTGACCGGCCGGATGGATCATGTGAACGAGGCTCATCGGTCTGCGTCCGTGACGGGACGAGCGTCCAAACGCAGGCAGCAGCATGAGCAGCAATGTGAGGCTTCTCATGACTCTGCATACTGGAGCAGGTGTGTCTCTCAGCTGTGTGTTGGGGCAGTGCAGTAAATCTGCACGACAATCAGAGTGATTGAGGCGTAAATGTGGAAGGTGGAGTGTCGTGGCTTCAAAGGTCCTCTGATGGACAGCTTGAACTTTGCAGAGAGTCCTGAGAGCGTCTGACCCACCTGCTGAAGGGAGAAGCAGGTGGGATCTATACTGTGGGCCTTCATCTGAGCCTCTGCTTTTTTTTTCAGTTTTTTACGCTGTGGCGTGTTGGCCAGACGTTCTGCCTCATTACCCATGACCTCCGTTTGCAGTGCAGAATGACTTGTAGGTCACCTCTCTCACCGTGAAACCACATGACTCTGTGATTACAACGAGTATGACTCAGCATGAGTCATGCGAGTCGGTGTTGTTATCAGTTCGAATCAGTAAACTGTATAATCTTAACAAAAAGAGAGGCGGTTCAGTTCATCTGGTTTGGCACAGCGCACATCTGGTGTTACTCTGTGATACAACACATTTAGTCAGTGTTGAAATTGTGGTAACACTCCTTTTGTTCTTTTCCCATTTTGCTCCCATTTCTTGCTGTCCGACTATTTTCTACAGCAACCCAATTACACAGGTCATTAAAGTTTGACTAAACTAATCTCAGGTTTTGTCTAATGTAATCAGATCTAATTTGATCAGATTGAATGTCTAACTACATTTAACGTAATGAGATCTAATGTAATTTAGTTTAATTTGATCTAACCAGATTTGATCTGATCTGATTTGATCTAATCTAATCTAACCTAATCTAATTTAATCTAATCATTTGACACAGTGATGTAATATGCAGGCATAGAGAGTATACCCACCTATCAGTTTAGGAGTATACCCACTTCCTGTAATCTCTTTCTCTGATGTTTAATATTTGATATTCTACTCATACTAATACACTCCTTCTGAAGCAGATGCATTTCCAAATGGTCTATTTTTTCTTCTGTTTTTTAAATTTTGTTGCAACCAAACGTGAGCAACCCACCAAGTCAAATTCCTCGTATGTGCAAACTTGCTTTGGGTGATAACGCTGATTAACATTCCAACAACTTGTGCTATAAAGTCACAACACAAGCAAAACAAATGTGCATTGTCCCAAACCAGAAACCAAGATGTGCTGAAAGCGACGCCCTCTCTGTGAGAATACGGCGATAGTTTGGCTAGTTTGAGCCATGCAGGAGAGAGAGCGTCTTCCATGGAAATCCCACAGAGAGCAGAGATCAAACACAGCACATTGGACAAGCACGCTCATTGCTCAGCCCTAAAAGCGTGTATCCAGATCTTGTAAGAATATAAACAAGACCGCAGAGGCAAAATATTTCCTCTAAAGAGCTCCTAACTCCAAGCAAACACAGGCCCCTCAATACATCATCTGTCAGTGAGCGGAGCAGCACCATATGTATGGTACATTCAATCAACACGTGCGCCGCAGACCACACTGCTCATTCTCATGGACATCAAACAATGCAAGAATGTCACAATTATACAGCGCCGGCGCTACCATATTTCAAGAGAGAGTTTTTTTGGACAAAGCAGATGAGTCATGACAACAGCTGCCACCATCTGGGCTCAATTATCAGACATGAACACCAAAGCTGTGCCACAAATTTTGTTGGTGTTGGACAACAATCTAACGATGCTCTCAGAGGCAAGAAAACAAACCTGCATCTTTACGGGACGTTTTAGTTCACGTAAACAGATTTTAGAGCGTAATTTTCAGTGTTTTGTGAGTTGACTTCATCAAAATCTCTTCCTGCTGATGTGAGGAATGTGACAGATGGTACTGAGGTCAAAATTATATCAAAACTCTAACAGGCGATATTTAAATGTCACAACCAGCTAGAAACATCAAGCTAGCTAAAAAATCTTTTGGTAGTGTTCTAAGTAAAAGTAAATTTGTTTGACCACAAACCGGCAGTGTGACGCATGTCAAAAACAGCTGACCCATTTATTTCAATGTACACAACGCACACCGGCGGCATTTAGGCTAACTGTTAGCTGAGCAGATACTGCGTTTATCTAGCTAGCAAGCTAACATCTAAACACTGATAAACTGATCACTGGTAATTAAAGGAACTGTTCCCAGTTAAAAAAGTACAGAAATTAGTTGGCTGGTGGCTAGTTAGTTAGTTGGCCACTGTTGCCAAATACGATCAGACATCCAATATGGCCGCTGAAGGTGAGTTGCGTCACCTGAAATCCTCCCATATAACAAGCTCCACATGGTTCTTTTTGTTTCATGCAAACCTAGTGGTGCTGCAAAGCCATGACAGATTTTCCGTTGTTAGTTCCAGGGGACGTTTTTTGCATTTTGTGCAATGTTTTTTTTTCTGATTTTATCACTTTAATGCTTCATGAAAAATGGGACCTCAGAGATTTCCAACTTGGAATTTCCTGATTTCCCTCACAGCGTTCAAGTGGTTGAGGATGAAACAAAATGGATGCTCAGTGATATCAATACTGGAACTCACACTGAATATGACATTTTCATAAAACACTGAATAATTGGGAATAATTGCACAGCATTGCTATATGAAATGAGGACAGTCTCCAGGGTGCAGTGACTTGTGTTTCTATTTTACCACGAGCCTATACCTAAACCTTTCAGTTATCAATGTCCTGCTGCGTTTGAAAGTCTTCTTAAATGCTTTACACATGCTGTTATTTACAGCTCACATTGTTCACTACAAACATCTCTGCTTATTTTGGTTATATGATCACAGAGCCACAACTCAAATAAATCAGACGTCTGTGAAAGCCACAGTTTTCTGACTAGGAATTACAAGTTTGTGTGAATTCCTCCTACTTTGAAGTCAGAAACCTCCCAGTTTCAATGCTTTTCATGAACAAAGCATATCATTCCCTTCACTCAGCTGACTCAGATATTCAGGTGTCATTATTGATAATGCAGCGTTTTTGTAGTTCATGCAGACCCCGTATCTTAAAGGTTGTGCTGTGCTTGTTCTTCCTTTCAGTCTGTATTCATGTCCTTTCTTGTCTGCAAAGCACTTTGTGCCAAACCTCTATGTTCAAAGTGCTGTGTGCTGTGCTATAAATTTGTCTTGACCAAAAATAGCGATCAGACGATTGCTGAACAAACTAACTGGCAGAATATAATTGCGCCGGGATCAAAAGAATTTTTTTTAGAATAGGCACTGAGGGATCAGGGATTAAGAAACACGCTATCAGTTTTAAATCGTTCACATTTGCAGGGGAGACAGAAATGGGGCCAAAGTGGATGATATTTCTTCCCCTGGTGCCGAAGGGAAATGATGCGGAACAGATACTTCAGATTTTAAAGCTCAAACTCTTGAAAAGCAAGGTTCACTTTCAGGGTGTCCAGTTTTGGGGACAAAAACACACATTTGTGAGCTTTTTGATACAACTGAACAAATGGCAACACTTATCACCACAACAATGACTCTCATGGTTGGACTGCACACTGATTGAACTTGACTTCTACAAAGCACCATGTGTTAACAGGTCACATGAATGGGAATGTGTTTTTTCCCATGTGTTTGTAGAGTGACTCTACTATTGCAAAATGATTCATCACACAATATTAAGGCACTCTCGGGCTGCAGGAGAATTAAGTCAATGGTTTGCAAAACAACTACACATACTAGATTGTATTTTAGAAACACTGAATTCTGAACTTAAGGTAACGTGTTTTGCCCACAAAAATGTATACTGAGACATATAGGAATGAATGTTTCTACTGTGCTCAGGTCTGCCAGAAGGTGGCAGGCTTGCTCAAGACAAAAATCTTGGTTTGAAATTCACCGAAGGACAACTTTCCATGACACAAAGGTAACGACGGGAAACTTTTTATAGAGGCTTTCACATGGCCTGCGTAAGTTAAACTGTGTGAGAATCGAGCCTCTCTGGCTGCCACTGTTAATGGAAGGCAGATGGACCTGGCGCACAGGCTGCAAGCTAATGAGGGAAATATGGAATCAGTGTAGGTTTCACACAACCATGCAGGCTGGATGCTGATTGTATATTATGATCTGTCGCTGTCACACCATCCAGTTATTTATGTGTACAGTGAAGAGGAGACATGCTAATTCAATTATTGAGATGCTCAATTAAAAAAAATATACAGCTTGGCACATACTTTAACAGATAGTTGTTCTGAGCATAAAAACCCATATGCAGAAAATCTATGGAAATGCAAATAGGACAACTGAGCTGTAAAAGTTCTGCATCATCGATAAGTGAGCTATTATATCACAGAAAATTGCAGAGTAATACCACGGGAGTTGAAAAACACACCCCTAAGTGCGATAAAGTTACTATAATCTCCCTATTGAACACCACAGTCATACTGTAAGTCCCAGTAGGTACATAATAACAATATTCCAGGGATTTTTTCCCTAATGTTTCTCTTGACACTGAAAAAGGAAAATCACATTCACATGGTAATATGGAAACATGCTGATGTTCTCCGTAAAACGAGCTGCTTTTTACGGCCCACTTTGCAGTTTCACTGTCGATTTAACTAAGCCACATTCAAAAGGCAGAGCTCCATAAACTGGCCACTGGAGAAGATGAGGTCAAGGCGCAGCCATACGTTACACAAGCATGATTTGGGCGTGTGTGGCCTTGACAAGGATGATTGACGACAACAGAGAGAGAGAATGAAGGACAAGCCCGGTTCCTCCCTTAGTCCATAAGGAGAGAAATACTGAGCAGTTTGTGGTGCAGTTTTGTTGAAATTACATTTAGCCAGGGAAAGATGACTGAGCACCAGATTGCTTCATATTTATACTATTTCCATTACTTACAAACACATTTTCTTCTCTTTATATTACTGCTGCTGCTCTGCTTCTACTGTTTCTACCACCACTGCTTCATCAAGCACCCAACACATCCTATCAACCAATTAAACCAACTAGTAACCACCTAGTATCATCTTAGTAACTGATAAAGAAACACTGTAGCAACCACCAAGGAACACCCTAGCAACCACATAGAAAGATCCCAGCAACCACTTGTTACATCCTAGAAGCCACATAGAAACATCCTCACAACAACCTTGTAACATCCTATCAACCACATAATAACATATTAGCAGCTATTTAAGTCTTAAGGTTCTGCACACTTCCTGCTGCCTACAGCTAGCCCACACACATTCTCCAGGAAATGTGTTTTCTAGTTTATAAATATAGATATTAACTAATTAACTAATAATTAACTAGTCAAAAATCATCAAACAAGTGAAACTGCATTGGAAACAAGTGAGATTCTCTCATCCCAAATGCAGTTATTTATTTATTAAATTGCTTGTCTTAAGAAAAACAAGATTTTTAAGACTAAATTATGAGACTAAAGGACTTGTTAAGATGGAGACTTCATGTAGTGCAGCAGCAGTTATTACAATGAGAACCATTCAGGGTCAAAAATGTTTTTTCTCCCAGTAAGATGTTTATCTGATTAAGCAAAAACAATGAGGCAAAGCCAATTTAGCACACTTTTCCCTGACTGAATTTGACAACTCTGAATTGTCCCAATGTGGACAACCGTGACTCCATAGCAGACTGAAACCAACACAAAGTTCAAGTTCTATTTAACCCAGGTCTTAATCAAACCAGCAGACCCGTGATTGCACGCTTTAACAACACTGTGCAAATGATCCATTTTTGGCTCCAGTGCTCCAAAGGTTACCTCGTTTATCACTGCCATAACACAGACAGAGTGAAACTGCAATGCTCCATTAACATCAATACTAAGTCCAGCTGACAGCAGCGAGGATATTCAGCGATGTGCTCGTTAAGTGTTGGCTGCTCCTCTGAGCTTTGGGCCACAGAACTGAATCTATAACCTCAGACACCCGAGGGGCTATTTACTTTCGGTGTTGGGTTACAGCACTGAGCTGCTGCAGCCAAACAGCAACTCTCATTGGCCTGGTGTGATGTCAGCGCAGAGGGCAACAGGAAGACGAACCATTACCAACAGTGATGTTAAACCGTGCAGCCCTGGGTCTGAAGGCAGTGATCTGAATAAGACCTGGGCTACAAGTAATTCTCAGGGTTTCGTCACACCTTCAGTTTGTTATCTTTGGTCTGAGCCAGAGTGGAAAATTTGACCTCGTTGCATTTTTGTTTTAGGTTCATTTAGAGTCACATTAGAGGCCGACACACATCAGCTGGCCAATAGTATCAGCTGATATTGGCTCATCACAGATATATTAGTATCCGTGTATCTGTTGGCTGATATGCAAAAAAAAGACATTACATCTTGCAGTAAAAATCACTTCAGATAATTTAAAAATAGTCTTATCATCAAATAGTTTGTCCTGCAGACTCCATTGTTTCAATACAGTGAATCACAGCTTGTGCTAAGAAATCAAGGTATTTATTGCTCAGCTGTAAAATATCAACTATCTAATAATTCCTTGTTACAGATGTGTTTTATGTATAAAAAATATCAGACAGTATATCATTATCACAATTTTTTTTAAACTCCCAAATACTGATGTTGGTATTGACCCCAAAAGTCCAGAATCAGTCCTGCTGCAAGTTCACCAGGGCTTGGAAACAAAAGTCACACGGACTCACAAGCAGCTGGTTTACTGGACAGGGTTTTGATGACCTGTCATCATGCAGGTTAGAGATTTTTGAGGAGGGAAAACAAAAGTCCTGTAACTTTGAGTTTTGGGGTTGTTTATTGCAGTTGATTTGGATTATGTTCTCGTTTGTAATGAAACTCGCATTTTCAGGCGTGTTGTTGCAGTTACTTGGTGTGGGTTTGTTTTCATCTGGCCAAATTAATCCAACTGGAGGACTAAACAGTCCAGAGTTTGAATAAACCTCCTTAAAACGTGTTTGGTGTGAAAGATCCTTTGTTTGCTTGTTTGTTTTAATCTGTCTGGTGCAGCAGATGGGCGGAGCTTGCTGCATCAGGACAACTGAAAGTTCAAACTCTTAGTCTCAGAAAAGTAAAATAAATGAATTTAACAAAATGCTTTGATTTGAATCCTGTGATTGTCTCCATGTTGTTGTCACTCTGTGTTAACTGTGGTGTGAGTGGATCCTGAGCTACTGTTCAGAAAGACTGTCAGTCTACCTGCAGCAATAAGAACAGACAGAAAGGAGCCATCAGTTTGTGATTACATTAAAGGTGTAATTCACCCATTTAAAAAAACTTGATAATATTTCACATATGTAAAGAATTGACTGTTATCTGTGCTGGTCTGTTATTTTTCAGAATGTTAGCCGGGGGGAAGTAACATGTTAGCTAGCACGCCCAGCACAGAGAGCTGCCACAGTGGATTAAGGCAGTTATTTTTAGAAATGTTTGGCTGTGGTTAACGTTTAGCATCTGGAGCATCCAGCTAGTTTCCGGTACCCAGTAACGATGAGAGGAAGACGGCATCTCCACTGTCCTACATAACAGCTAGGGGGTAAGTGAAATAATATCAGGTTTTTCAAAATGGGTGAACTATCCCTTTAAGCCAACCGCTGACCTCCACTCTGCTACACTATCGATTATGGATCCATCCTCTGAGCTGCGAGTATGGAGACCGAGAACGGCTTTCACTGCAATAATTTTCTAAATATTTTGTTATCTCGAGATAACAAAGCTTGTTTTCTTGTAATTAAAAAACACCCATTTATTTTCTTGAGATGACAACATAATTCATGGAGAAAATGAGCTTTGGAATTTCAAGATATCAAAATAATCATATAATGATTATGGCATAAAAATTATTGCAATGGAGGCTGTAAACTGAACGTACCAGAAATGCCCACTGAGACGTCGCAGGAGGCTCTGCCAGCTTCGTTGGTGGCCTGGCAGGAGTACCTGCCGCTGTCAGACACCTGGCTGCCCTTGATGCAGAGCACAGCCACGTTGCTCTTAAAGCTAATGTCATATTTATCAGAGCTGGAGATCTCTGTATCATCCTTGTACCAGGTCACCACCATGGGCTGGGAGCCAGAAACACGACCCTCAATCTTCACCAGTTTGCCCTCGATGTCCTCGATGTGCTCTGAGGGCTTTTTGGTGAATACTGGAGGGTTTTTGCGCTCTGAAAGCAGGAAGAAAGAAAGGTTTGATAAGGAGAGGAAATCAGGGTCATGATATAAAGAACGCCCACAAAAGGAGGCTTGAGCGAAGCAGCATTATCACCAGTTTCAGAAGACAGGGCCAAAACAACCCTGATGACATTAAATGGCCCGGGTCAAATACCTTTGACAGTGATATCTGAGGAACAAGAGTCCTTCCCCATGTCATTAGAAGCATGGCAAAAGTATCTCCCCGTGTCGGCTTTATCTGCCTTCAGAATGGTCAGGTGGGGGGTGTTATCCACACAGCTCATCTTATAATTGCCCCCAGAGCGGATATCTTTATGGTCTTTGGACCATGTGACTTTAATGGGGGCAGAGCCAGTCATGTGACACTCCAGCTCAATGCTGTCACCCACTGTCACCTCCTTTGGTGACAACTTCACGTCAAAGACGGGCGCATATCTCGGTTCTGCAGGGTCCATGAAAGAGTGGGAGGAAAATAAAAGAACAATAATAAACCTTTAAATGTAAATATGTTAACAGACAGGCATAACACAGCCTCATACTGTCTGAAAGATGATGATAAGATCAGATATCACCCACAAGATAGATAAATTAGTGTATATATATATAGTACGCTGAGACTCATAAAACAATAAGCCTCTTCTATAAAAAAAAAGACAACGCAGCTGTATTTTAATTAACCATGTTGGAGTACTTTTCAAATTAACCAAGATATTTTTTACATAACCCTCAAAAATGTCTTGTGTAATTTTTAAATTAAATACTTAAAGGGATAGTTCACCCAATTTGAAAAACTTATTTCACTTACCGCCTAGCTGCTATGTAGGACAGTGGAGGTGCCGTCTTCCTCTCATTGTTACAGAGTGCCGGACACTAGCTGGATGCTCCAAATGCTAACCGTTAGCCACCTGCCATTGAGTTGTACTTCCCCTGGGCTAACATTCTGAAAAATAACTGCCTCAGTCCACTCCACTTGATAAATAAATGAAGTTTGGGTTTGATGATGTGTCAGAATTTTTGTAATCTGAAATGGTGTAAAAAAGTTGACCGTAATTAGAAAAATAGTTATAGTTATTTTTAAGAATGTTAGCCAGGAGGAGGTAGCATTTTAGCTAGCACGTACAAGTACAACTCAATGGCTCAACGGTTAGCATTTGGAGCATCCAGCTAGTGTCCGGTACTCTGTAACCATGAGAGGAAGACGGCACCTCCACTGTCCTCCATAACAGCTAGGGGGTACGTGAAATAATATCAAGTTTTTCAAAATGCGTGAACTATCCCTTTAAGCGTCTTATATAAACCAAAAGAACCTAGTGCTATTTTAGAAATGGCAACTTTATAATGGCATACATCCATTTAGCTCTTATGAGCTCAGATGTATGATTTAAATCTATCAAACAGACCTTGAAGAGTGAGCTTGGCTCTGCAGGAGGCTGTGCCAACGCTGTTGGTGGCGACGCAGGTGTATTCCCCAGAATGGCTCATCTCACTGTGGGTGATTTCCAGGATGGCTGTGTTGTCGTCATACAACATGGAGAACTCGTCTCCGTGCTTCAGAGGTTCGCCATCCTTCAGCCAGGATACCTCGATGGGCGAGGAGCCAGCCACGCGGCACTCAAACCTGACCGGCTGGCCTTCAGTCTGCTGCAGACTGGTGATTTTCTTAGGGAAGGACGGCGGTGTTTTAGCCTCTGGAACAGGAAATGATTGGACAATGAATGACAAGATTTTGGCTGATGATTCAATAAGGGACTGAACCAGCTAGTACCATAACGCTGTTTTAAAACAAAATACATAAAACATGGGACTTTGAGAAAACAGACTAAATGAAAGAGGTTTCTTGTCTGTTGATTGCACAATTTCATAATAAAATCACGAGATAAAATCAATCATCACTCTCATAAACTGTCTAAATGTAATTAGAAGCAGATTAGTACTGTTTGAAGATGGCGTGATGAAGTGGTTATTATGAAGAAGGAAATACTGCAGAGATGAAAATGAAAAAGTCAGAATTAAACAAAGTTTATAGGCTTAGAGAGTCAAATCTCAGAGACAGAAGATCACCTTGGACATTGAGCTTGCAGCTGGAGGAGGCAGATCCAATGCGGTTCTCCGCCTTGCAGGTGTACTCCCCGATGTCAGCCTTGGTGGCTTTGCTCAGCTTCAGACAGGCGACACCTTTTGTGTACTCTAACTTACAGGTGGGGCTGGACCGCACTTTGCCGTCCGCCTTGAACCAAGACACCTTGATCTCAGGCGTGCCTGCCACCTGGCATTTCAAACACACTGCATCTCCTGCTGTCACCTCCATGGACTCCAAAGTCTCAACGAAATAGGGTGGTTCTACAGTAATGGATATACACCATTGAGACAAGTCATAGACACACACTTTTCCAAATACTTTTACCAAATACAGACACTTCATTCATTATCAGACAAAAGAATGTAAACTAACCTAGAATGGACACAGTCGCCTCACAGGTGTCTTTTCCAGCATCATTGGACACTTCACAAGAGTATTTTCCGCCAGACTCTTTGTCATCTGTGCTCAGGCACTCCAAGATACAGGAGCTCTCAGTCGTGGTGATGTTGTACTTATAAGAGGCAAAGATCTGCTGGCCATCTTTGTACCAGTTCACCGTGATCTTAGGGCTTCCAGTGTATGAGCACTCTAGTATCAACAGTTTGCCCTTCTCGACCGATACGTCCTTCAGCTTCTTAGAGAAGCGTGCTGGCTCTGAGTGACATGACCATAGACATCAGTTAGTTCACAACATGACAAAACATAACAAGGGAAAATTATACAGTTTGGGGGATTACATAAAGGTGCATGCAGAGGAAAGTTAAATTTAGTGTGACATTGTGGGAATTTGTTTCAAATTAAACAAACCTTTGACTGTCAAGTTAACTGGGCAGTTTTCCTTTCCTGCATCGTTAATGATCTGGCATGTGTACTCTCCAGCGTGGGATTTATCCACGTTGAAAAGCTCCAGAACAGCCTGGTTATCCTTCAAGGCGATTTCACAGCCCTGTCCAGGGACAATCTCCTTGGTTCCCCTGAACCACTTCAGTTTGAGAGGAGCGCTGCCTTTCACAATGGCTGAGAATGTCACGTTACTGCCTGGCATAGCTTCCACAGGCTGTGGCGGCACCACAAAAGACGGTGGTTCTGGGTACAAACAGAAATCGGGGGGGCTTTCAACATTTGATAGAGAACCAGTTTCATGACTACTTCTCTGCTACAAGCCAACGGATTGATTGACTGATAAGACTAACCACTGTGCATCCCCGTAGTGACAGCATGCAGTCTCTGTACTGACCTTTCACAACAAAAGAGGCGCTAGTTTCACTGGATCCAGCCTTGTTGACTGCTTTGCATTTATACACCCCAGAGTCAGACAACTTAAGAGTGGGCACCTTCAGTGTGCAGTTGTTGTCACTGAATCCAATCTCATAATTTGGCCCACTCTGTATCTCCTCCCCATCATGATACCATGAGATAGTGAAAGGTGGGGAACCAGACACTTTACATTCCATTTCTCCAGCTTGTCCAAAAACTGTGTTACAGTCCTTCAGTTTTCTTGAGAATGTTGGAGGTATGATCTTATCTGTTTGGGAGGGAAAGCATTAGGAACCAGTGCATCAAACATTTAGCTAATATGTCATCAAACAGCAGGTACGAAGAGGACACCAACCTAGGACAGTGAGGTTTATCTTACTCAGGTCCCTTCCAACCTCGTTTTTAACTTCAAATGTGTACTCTCCTGAGTCTAGCCTCTCAGCTGAGAGGACCTTCAGGCTGGAGATCATCTTAGAGAAGGAGATTTTGTATTTCCTCCCAGAGGCCAGCTCAACACCATCCTTGAACCACTTGGGTACGAGTTCTGGGGTTCCACACACTTTGACCTCTAGCGCAGCAATATCACCTGCCGTCACACTCAGTGCATCAGGCTTATCCACTATCTTAGCAGGTTCTGAAAATCAAGAGAGAAGGGCAGAATTTTTTTTTTAAACCTGGAGGAGAAGGAAAACAAATAACTGCAAGAGAAAGAGAGAATTATATGGTTACAAACCTAGAACAGTCAAATTAGCAAAACATTCCACACTCCCAGCATCGTTTTTGAGCTGGCAGGTGTATTTGCCTGCCGTGGTTGCGTCAGCCTTAAAGACTTTAAGAGTGACCTGGTTGTTCTCAAAGGTGATTTTCCTGTTGTCACCGTCCCTGAGAATGTGATCCTTGTCTTGAACCCAGGACACAGTAATGGGTTCAGAGCCTTTAACGGTGGCCACAAGGGTCACCTCCTCTCCCAATATCACTGTCATGTTTGACAGTTTCTTCGCAAACGATGGTGGCTCTGAAGAGAGGAAAAACAACGCAGAGGGAAAGTCAGCAAGGTGACAAGGTAATCCGCAAATCTAATATTTATGATTTTTATTTGAGATCATCGCATTTCTACTGACCTCTGAGTTTAACTGATGTCTGGCAGGTTTCACTTCCTACACTGTTTGACACTTTGCACTCATATTCGCCGGCATCCGAGGGCTCTAATCCAATGATATGCAGCGTAGCTGAGCTGCCCTCGCTCACCATCTTATACTTCCTGCTCTCCATCAGAGGCTTCCTGTCTTTGAACCAGGTGACCTGGAACGGAGCTGTACCGCTCATCTCACAGTACAGACTCACGTCCTTACCCTTCAACCCTTCAATGGGCTGAGGCACTTTGACGAAAGATGGCAGGTCTACAAAAAGATCGGAAAACTGTTTAGAGTCATACAGGACAAAGGATCCATAATGGTACTCTTAACAAGTGCACCAACAAAACGTTCCATGAATTACTAATATCTTACTGACACACTGGAGAACAACTAGAACAGCCAGTGAATCAGAAAGATAGCAGAAACAATGAAAACACAATAAAAACTGAAGATCATGATGACTATGTAGTCAGTGAAAGGCTGACCTTTAACGGTAAGCGTGGTGCTGCAGCTGACACTGCCAGCATCATTCTGAGCTTCACAGGTATAAACTCCATCGTCATCAAAGCTGGCGGTGAGCAGTTCCAGGACTGCTATGGAGTCAACAAATGATGTCCTGTAGTTGCCCCCATCTGTGACCTTAGTGTCGTGTTTGTACCAGTTCACATTCAGAGGAGCTGTGCCATTGACTTTGCACTCCAGGCGGAGTGGCTCACCCTGTTTCACAAACTTAGTGGCAGGGAGTTTCAGCACAAACTCAGGTGGTTCTGGAAATCCAAAATACAAACATGTTAGTGGCAAGAAGCATGTGGGACATTCGACAATTAGAAGCTGAGCTGAGGAGATGAGCTGAGGAGATGAGCTAGCAATGGTGTGTTAGCATCGCACATGGTTGCAACACAAAAGCGGACAGTTCTTGAAGAGAAGCCATAGCAGTGAAAGGGCTCTAAAATGGATTAAACTGCAGTGAAAAGGATGGAGATGCTGTAAAGCTGGGAAAACGTAACACCCAATTTCAAAACAAAAGTCACTTCTTGCCACTGATGCAGATGTGAGATGAAGGCAGCCAAGCAAGAGTTGATTTAAAAGATATAGATCGAACCTTTGACAGTTAAGCCTGCACTGCAACGTACAGAACCAGCCTCATTGCTGACTTGGCAAGAGTAAACTCCACTCTGGGCAACACCCACTGAATAGAGCTCTAAGAAGCAAGACAATCCCTCCAGTCCTGTGAAACAAGAGGGCCCAGTCATGAGCTCGATGTCATCCTTGAACCATTTGACCGTGAAGGGAGCTGTTCCTTTAAAGGTGCCTTTGAAGCGCACAGTGGCATTAGGCACGGCAGCCTGGGATTCAGGCAATGCCACAAAGCTGGGAGGTTCTGAAGAGAACAAGGTAGACCAAATTAAAGACGTACTCACCTTCATCGCCGACAACTTTGCTGGAGGATTATATATTGAATAATGACCTTGAAGGATTTTGTCTAACCTTTGACCATGAGGGATCCGCTGCATTCACAACTTCCTGCTTTGTTGGTCAGTTTACAAGAGTAGGAGCCTGCATCAGACCTCTCTAGCTGTTCAATTTCTATAGACACAGAGTTGTCTTGCTGAATGAGCTTGTGTTTTACACCACTAGAGATTTTGCTCCCATCTTTCTGCCATTCCACAGAGATAGGGAGGGAGCCAGATATTTTGCAACAGATTTGAACAAAGGAGCCCAATATCTCCTGCATTTCCGACAGAGGTTTGATGAAGCTTGGGGGGATGACTTGTTCTGTTCCCAGAAGAATGACAACAAAATGGTTAGATCAATATTCAACATACAGTATACCTATGGACCACAGTAATATGTATTTTTAAAGCACCAACCTAATACGATCACTTTGACTTTGCAGGTACAGCTACTGATGTGGTTTGCCACCTCAAAGACATATTCGCCTTCATCCTCTCTCTGAACAGACTGAATCTTTAGGCTGCTGATGTTATTCTCGAAGCTGAGTTTGTATTGCCTGATGGACTGCAACTCTTTGCCATCTTTCATCCATTTCACTTTTAGCTCAGGAGAACCAGTTACTTTACAGTCCAGACTGACCGGGTCCCCAGCCGTCACCTTTATCACCTCAGGTTTCTCTGTGATCTGAGGGGGCTCTAGAATGTAAAAGAGTCATGAGTCTTGCTACTCAGATACTTGCATCCATGATAAGGCTGATCTCAATGCTAATTAAGCAAAGATTTAATACATATCTACATAATCATAGATGAGATTTACCTTGCACCATGAGGGTGGCAAAGCACTTGTCCTGTCCTGCCTCATTTACCACCTGGCAGGTGTATTTTCCGCTGTGACTCGCCTCACAGGCGGGAATCCTGAGAGTGGCCACATTGTTCTCAAATGTCCTTTCGATCTTTGAATCCTCCAAAATCCAGTTCTCATCTTTTTGCCATTGCACAGAGAGAGTGGGAGAACCCTTCACAATGCACTGAAATTCTGCCATTTTGCCAAGAACAGTGGCGGCATTCTCAATCCTCTTGGTAAATGTTGGCGGTTCTATCAGTAAACCAATGAAATATTAATGTCACTGGTTAGCTGTTGCCTCAAGGGATAAAAGCATGGAAACAGTTGAGCAATTTTGATTAGTAATTCCCATGAGACCAACCTTTGATGCTTAGCGTCGTTTTACAAGTACAGCTTCCCACCTCATTAGCGACTGTACACTGGTATTCTCCAATATCAACACTGTGACACTTTTGCACCTCCAGACTCACAGTGTCATTGACCTGGGAGAAGCTGTGTTTAGCACTGGGTTTAATCTCCTTCAGGTCTTTGTGCCATGTTATTTCAAACGGACCTGATCCCATCACCTGACAATCAAAACAGGCACTGGAGCCCTTGACAACATCAGCTGGGGCCAGCTCTCTAATAAATGATGGTGGCTCTGAGGTGAGAGAAAACAAGTAGTCATCTAAATTTAATCAAGACTGAACTCAATTCTATACATTGTATATTGCAGATATCATCTACATCAGCAACTACTGCATTTTCTGTATGTTTGAAAGCAGTGTTTCCCCAGAAGTGTCTTGTGCTGCTGCGAAATAGCCTCTAAAACAGGATTTACACCATGTGACCCTAAAACACTAAAAGCGTCATTCCTCTGCTGGCTTGAATGGATGACTGAAAGAGGGTGAGTCCTAATGTAACCATGAAAAACACTGCCGACTGGTTGAGATTGAACGTTCCCAAAAACCCACAATAATATAAATGTTGATCAAAATGTCTATATGAAAGTTTATACCCTGATATTAAACAATTGTTGAATTGTCATTTAGAACTGCATTAAAATTCCCTGGAGTTGTCTTTCTAGGGTGTTTGGAAATAAAACAAGTGTGAATGAACCCAAAAGGTCAAACGGTACTGCAAAACTGATTTAAGACATCTTTAAGCATGGCATATGCATATGTGTAGTCATGACTACTATTTAAGGTATGGAAAATGTAAAAATGAGCAAAAACTCAAATTAAACTAGAATCCTTTAAGTAGGATGACAGGTACCTGCTTATTCAGTGGTAGGGAAACACTGTTTCAAATTGGATATTTAAAAAATTCATATCTAATTCCACAACTGACACAACTAACCTTTGACTTTGAGTTCCATGCTGCAGCTCTCACTACCAGCCTCATTACGAGCCTCGCAGTAGTAAAGCCCACTGTCTTTAATATCAGCCCCACTGATCTCCAGAGTGGCCACAGAGTTAATGAAGGCCATTTTGTGTCTATCGCTGGGGCTGATCTCAGAGCCTTCTCTGAACCAGTAGATGTCTATCTCAGGAGTCCCGGTCACCAGGCACTCAAACACTTTACTCTGACCAGGACGAACCACCGTCACACGGTCAGGGGTCCGGGTGAACTTAGGAGGCTCTATGGGATAAAACAATAAATACAACCATCAAATGGGGTGGAGTGGGGATTGATCTCTATGAAGTTAATAATAACTAAAGACCAATAATAACCTTTGACAAAGAGTGTTGCCTGACATGAAGTGGACCCCACATCATTCTGTATTTCACAGACATATTCTCCAGAATCTGAGGCTTTGGCGAAGAAGAGCTCCAGTGAACTAGAGGTGTTGTCCTTGATCACAGAGCAGTCAAAGCTAGATAAAATCTCCTTGTTGTTTTTAAACCATTTAATAGTCAGTGGTGGTGTGCCAGAGAGAAGGACATTAAACTGGACCTTTGACCCAGGCAAAACATTCATGGATTCGGGTTTTTCGAGAACAAATGGCGGTTCTGTAAGAAAAAATTACAATGGTTGTGACTGCTGTCTCTTATTAAAATATAGGGTAATTCTTAATTGTGTAGTAATACTTTCATTAGACATATATGCATCTATGAAAATGTATTCTAACCTTTGACAAACAAGCCTCCAGAGCACTGGACAGTGCCAGCCTTGTTTTTAGCAATGCAGGTATAGCTGCCACTGTCTTTACTATCAAGGCGAGAGATTTCCAGGAAGGCAACGTTTTCAAAGAATGTGCATTTGTGTTTCTCATCAACCTGGATCTCTTTTTCATCTTTGTACCACTGTACTGTTATAGGCAATGAGCCAGATACAAGACACTCCAAATGGGCAAATGATCCTTTGATACCTTCCGTCTGCTTCAGTTTTCTTGTGAAAAATGGTGGAAGTATTTGATCTAGCATAGACAGAAAAAGTAGTAGTGAAGGCAACATTCTGATAATACGTGATAATATGAAAAGTAACAAAATACAAGTCATTTAAAGATCAAGAGTACAAATTATGAACTGACCTAGAACAGTGAGTGTAGCCTCACAAAAACTGTGGCCAACATCATTTGAAACCTCAAAGGTGTATTCACCACCATCGCTTTTCTCTGTTTTAAGTATCTTCAGTATAGAGCTGGTGTCTGTGCTCTGAACTTTATATCGCTGGCCTGATTTCAGTTCCTTGCCATCCTTCAGCCATTGGGGCCTCAAGGGTTTCGTGCCTGAGAACCTAGCCTCTATAGTGGCCGGATCCCCCTGAGTCACACTCATCGATTTGGCCTCCTCTGTGATCTTAGCTGGCTCTGAGATGTCAAACAAAGCAATCAGCAAAAATTCTCAAAGATTCGCATTCACTAAAAACGGTGAAAGACTACAAACTAAAATCACCAATCGACAAGGAATGGCTTATAACGATGCAAATCAGCAGAGGAATCTCCAACCGACCTTTGACTGTCAACACTGCAGAGCACTTTTGACTCCCGGCCTGATTTTGAGCATGGCAGGTGTATTTGCCGCCATGTTTGCCCTGTATGTTGTAAATCTGCAGGAGAGCCATCTTGTTCTCATAGGTAATCTGAATATTTTCAGCCTCTTTGATTTCGTAGTCATCTTTCAGCCAGGAAACAGTCATGGGCTCTGAGCCTTTCAGAGTACACTGGAGAGAAACTTCACTGCCCACCAGTGAACTAAGGTTCTCCAGCTTTTTCACAAATGATGGTGGTTCTACAAACAAGGATGCATAAATTTGATCAAATTCTTTACCAAATGCAGGTTTACGAATTAAAGATGAACCCTTAGTTTCTAAACCAACCTTTGAGCATTACTTGACAATCACAGGAGGCAACACCCACTTCATTCTCAACAGTACACTGGTATGTGCCTGTATCACCTGCCTCTACAGCCAGCACCTGCAGGGCTACCAGGTTGTCCTTCATGGTTATCTTGTGTCTCTTATCGTTCCTGACCAGCTTTGTGTTTTTATAAAACGATACGGTAAATGGAGCAGAGCCGGAGACTTGGCCCTCAAGCATCATCTCTGTGCCTTTCACAACGTCTTTGGGCTCCAAACCACGCACAAACACTGGTGGCTCTAAAAGGAAATTGAAGTGGTGTCAGAAGATCAGACGATATTATACTGAGATAAATATTAAGATAAAAGTAAAGCCTGAGCAATTAACTTGAACTTGAATAAAAAGGGGCATTGTTTTAATGGAAACCTACAGAGAACCAACCTTTGACTGTAACTGTGCTGCTGCAGCGGTCACTACCAGCCTCACTGGATGCCATGCAGGCATAATCTCCACTATCTTCCACTGTACAGTTGACTATTTCCAGAGATGCTACTAAGTCAGTCAAGGTCATTACATATTTGTCACTGGAGCTGATCTCAATCTCATTTTTGAACCACTTAAAAGCGATGACAGGACTGCCTTTGGCCTTGCACTCCAGCCTGGCAGAGTTACCACTGGTGACTAGTTTGGTCGCCTCAAGTTTCATCACGAACACAGGAGGTTCTGAGAGAAGAGGTTAAATTCAACATCAGACACATAAGACATTTAGAGTTAGCACACACATCAAGACATTTTCATCTTATTTCACAATTCAACACAAAGAACAACAGAAATATTTGAGCATGCAGCTGCAAATAACACTGAAGATGGAGCACCTTTCACAAAGAGGACTGCAGTGCAGTCCACCTTCCCAGCATCATTGGACACGTGGCATGTGTACTTAGCAGAGTCAGTGGGTTTCACTGAATGAAGCTCCAAGGAGCTTGAAGAAGCATCTTTCTTTATGAAACATGTGCCTCCGGAAGCAATTTCTTTTTCCTCTCTGAACCACTTAACAGCCAAAGGAGCTGTTCCAGTAAAGGCTGATTTGAAGGAAACAGTGGTTCCTGGTATAACTTCCTGGTTGTCTGGTTTCATTGTGAACACTGGGGGCTCTGGAAGCCATTGACAAGACAAGATTCAAATTTCATGTTAGCATGAAATCATCAAAGGGTTGTATTAAACAAATGGAAGGGCAACATAAGTCAGAAACATTCATAACCTTTCACATAGAGCGTCCCACTGGTTTCTTTAAAGCCAGCAGAATTGGTGGCTTTGCATTTGTAAACTCCAGAGTCAGCCTTCTCCAACTTAATGATTCTCAGTGTAGCAGAACAATCTTTGAATTCAGGCTGGAACTTGGCTCCAGAATCAATCTCCTGGTCATCTTTGAACCAAGTTATGGTCATGGGTTGGGACCCAGACACCTTACAGTCCATGGACACATCACTGCCAGTATTACCATCAACTCTTTTCAGGGACTTAGTGAAAGTTGGAGGCATTATCCGATCTGGTTGTTGAAGAGAAAACATCTCATGCATAAACACAATTTCAAAGAGTTTTTGTAGCAAAATATTAGATTGCTTTATCTTGTAGCACTAGTTTGGCATGAAGGTAAATATCTAATGCTACATGTAAAAAAGCTCAATTAATTTTAAAATGATCATATACAAAAATGTGTAAATGTAAATGTATAAATAAATGTGAAAAAGAAGCAGAAACTAGGAGCTAACCTAAAACAGTAACCGAGCATGTGCACTGGTCCTTGCCAACTTTATTGGACACCTCCATCTTGTACTCAGAAGTGTCTCCTCTTTCTGCTGTAAGAATCTTTAAGCTGGCAGTATTGTCCTTCAGAGTAATTTTATATTTACGGCCACTCATCATCTCCTTCCCATCTTTAAACCATTTCACTTTGAGATCTGGGCTACCAGCAATTGTGCACTCCAAAGTGGCTGAATCTCCTGCAGTCACACTGATGGACTCTGCAGGTTCTACAATTCTGGCAGGTTCTGAGATAAGACAGAGCTGTTAGTTATGGAGAGCCTAAGAGCCTTAAGACCCTAGGTATAAGAATATGTACAAGTCGTCATAAAAGATATGTCTGCACAAATATCTCCACCAAAGTTGGTATCTGACCTTGCACAGTCAACGTGGCTTCACATTTCTGCTGCCCAGCCTCATTCTCAGCTTGGCATGAATACTTGCCACCATGGTTGATGGCCACTGTTGTTATTGAAAGGCTAGCAACATTGTTTTCAAACACCATCTTGATATTTGGGTCACCATCTCTCAGTATCTCAGAGTCTTTCATCCATTTAACAGCGATAGGAGCTGAGCCTTTAATGGTTCCCTGTAGTTTCACTGAATTTCCCAACACTGCCGTAGCACTCTCAACCCTCTTTGAGAAAGATGGTGGCTCTACAAAACAAATCAATAATAAACAGTGTGAAACACATCAATAATTAAACTCAAATCTGAATGAAGCTATTTTATCAGGCTCAAACTTACTAACCTTTTAATTTAGCTAGTGCCTTAGTGGTGACTTTACCCACATCATTGGATATTATGCATTGATAATCCCCAACATCTGCACTTTCAAAGGACTGGATCTCCAGCCTGGATAGGGAATCTTGGGAGACTATTTTATATCTCTTATCGCTGGGAACAGCTTTCTTATTTTTTAACCAAGTGATTTCAAAAGGAGCTGTTCCTGTGATTTCACACTCCAGCTGAGTTGCTGCTCCCTTCACAGCCTCTACTGTTTGCAGCTCTTTTCTAATGGATGGGGGCTCTGGGAGGCAAAAGGGGAATAATGCATATAAAGTTTAAAACTAGAGGTCAGTAATCACTTGTATTGAACGGTGTGGCAATGAAGTCAATATGAGAATGACAAACCTTTAACAGCTATCTGGGTGCTGCAGCTTTCACTGCCAGCATTATTTGCCACCTCACAAGTATACCTCCCACTGTCTGTGACAACAAGATTCACTATCTCCAAAGTGGCGATTCCATTCTTGAAAGAGATTTTATATTTCTCTCCATCACTAAGCTCTTTCTCATTCCAGAACCAGAGCACGCGGAGTTCGGGAGATCCTTTGATGGTGCACTGTAAGCGTGCAGCTATGCCTTGTTTCCAAGTAATCTTTGGTTCCATTTTCTTGACAAAGGTAGGGGGTTCTGAAAGGGTGTTAAGTTGCAAAACAACAAGGTTGTTTTTACCATTGTAAAAGGAGAAGAAAAAAACATTTCAGTCATAACCAAGAGAAAGAGTGCACGAAAGAAATGCAAAAGGAATGCCAAAAAGATAGCAATGCAGAGCGTAGCATCAGCTCACAGATCACAGCAATTGTCCACCGGCTCATTTAAAGAGAACAAGTTTTGTTCACTAAAAACAAAGGAAAGATCAACTTTAAGATCTTACCTTGCACTGTAACCAGAGCCTCACAGGATGAGCTCCCAGCCTCATTTGCGGCTGTGCACACATATTTCCCAGAGTCCTTCAGTTTGGACTTGGGTATCTCAAGAAGAGCCACTTTGTCCTCAAAGGACATTTTACACTCCATGGTCTGGTGGACTTTTTTGCCGTCCCTGGTCCAGGTGACAGTCACACCAGTGTCCTCATCCACCTGACACTCCAGGCGCAGTGGCTCATTAACAGCTGCTGACGCTGGCTCAATGGTCTTAACAAAGCTGGGCTTGTTGATGACACTGAGCTCTGTGGTAAAGGTAGCGGTGCCAACGCTGTTGGAGGCTTTACATAGGTACACCCCCTGGTCAGTCAGCTGAAGACTTTTAATTTGAAGGGAATACTTGTTCTTTTCACATTTCATGACATAGCTCCCCTCAGAAGAGATGGCTATGTTGTCCTTGTGCCAGACAACTTCCATGGGTGAAGAGCCAGTGAGTGAGCACTGGAACAGAGCTTGTTTGCCCACATATAAAGTCATTGGATCTGGTTTTGATACGAATACTGGTGGGTACATTTCTAAGGAGAATAGGTAGAACATACAAAAAATAGAACAAAAATTAAAAATGCAGAAAAAACACCATCATCAAGGTTAAACAAACCTGTGTAATCTCAACTTGGTGAAAGGTGTAAACTCAAATTTGAGAAAAATTGTATTTCTTACCCAGCATGATAATATGAGTTCTTAGCCACCGTGAACAATTCAGGGTGAAACACATGTATATATAATTCTCTCTCTCTCACACACATATATATATAAAATGGCAATTGTAAATAGCCCATTGGGCTCTTACCAGTTACAATGAGAGAGGCAGAGCAGCTGTCAGAACCATGCTGGTTGGAGGCTTTGCAGGTGTAGTCACCACTGTCAGCTTTGGCTGGATTCAGGAGCTCCAGAGAGGAACTGGTCTTGCGACTAAGGATCCTGTACTTCTCACTGTGTTTGATCTCGACATTAGACTTGTACCACTTGAAGGTCACATCCGGAGCATCTTCAACCTCACATTCAAACTTGGCATGACCGCCAACGTTAATGTCCAAAGGTGTGATCTTTTGCCTGAAGACAGGTGGGACTGAGGCACACAGAAAAAGTAAAAGGTTGAGTTAGTAATGGAATATATGAAATACATTAACAAACTGTAATGGATGTATGGACCAGGAACAGGAGTGGTGGAATGTATAAAATAGTGCGAGGCGTTTCAGGAGGAGTGACTGTGGAGGAGAAAGATGCTGGGGAAAGTTAAATGAAAGATAGCAAGAACACAAGCCCCGTGGTTTCAGAAAGAGATGCCTACAGAGAGATGCTATCCATCATTTACAAGATTATCATGGGGCTCGGGTTCAGGCTAAAAGGGGTAGAAAGAATTTGTGAAAGATGACATGTCAAGTTGAAGCCCTGGAAGCATGCAGAGAGAGAGATTGGAGAGAATGGATTCACATGAATGTGAAATTTCATGAGTGGAAAACAAGCACCTGTCAAAGTGACCATGGAGGGACCACGAAATGTAGCCTATAGGCCAGTATCATGACAGCCCTTTTAGCTAGATGCTGATCTCCCAGAGAACTCTAAGCATCTTGCTTGGCTATAATGGTTCTGGTCTAAAGGTCTGTGTTGATCATATGATGTGTGGAACAAGCAAGAATGATGTTTACACAGTGAGTTAGTACCATAGAGTGCCCTGCTAGGGAGCTCATGCTGAGCTATGAAATGAACACATAGACTGGAGTGAAAAATGAAATGTTTAAAATGAGGACAGGAGTCCGGAATAAGCAAATTTAAGTGAATGATTAGTTGAATTCTGAGAAAATGCATGAATGAATGAATGATCATTTATTTGGCCTGTTATCAAACCTCTTGAGACCACAGTGAGTCTTGAAGTTGTTGTAGTCTTGCCGGCTTCATTCTCAGCCTCACAGACATATTCTCCTTGATGCTTCTCCTTGACAACTTTGCTGATAACTAGTGTGTATGTGTCATGGTCTTTGGAACACTTGAACTCTTTGCCAGATTTCACCAATTGTCCATTGAAAAACCAGTTTACCTTTGTGACATACTTTATGGTGGTGCTGAATGTAACTTTACTATCCTCCTCAATGGACAAATCCTCCAGGGACATGACAATGACAGGGCATTCTCTCTGTTCAGGTCTGGATACAGTAATCTCCTGTTTGAAAATCTCCTCCCTGTGCTCCTTCTGGATGCTAACATCTACAGACTGTTCAGTCGGAATCAAGGCAGGAGGGAGAGTGGTGGTAAAAGCAGCAGCTCCTACATCTCTTTCATGGCTTTTCACAGTCAGTGACCTGACCTCATGTCTTGACACCTCCAGTGACTGCTCAAACTGCACATGGGCCTCAGTGGACATTTTAACCACCTGGGAGGAGGCAGCACTGATCTGTGCTGCCTTAGATTCCGGCACTACAACCTGTTGCTCAGCTGTGATGGCCTCAACAGCCATTTTTGATTCGGTCTTGACCGCAGCAGCCTGGGACTTAATTGGAGTGAAATCCACTACGCTCTCCATTACTCTCACAGTTTCTACTGCAGATGACAGCATTTCCTTAGAGCTGGCTGAGGTAACCTGCACTCTCTGAGGTCTGTCTAACTGCATAATGCCAGGATGTTCAGAAGTGAGCAGATGGGCTTCCTGGTAAACGATGGAATGGAAAGCTGCCTGGAGCTCAGTCCTGAGGTCAGCTGTCTGAGGGTATTCACCCTCAAAAGCCAGTGTGATTTCCATGGGAGCACCTGTTGTTGTGATAAGGTATGTAAACATGGCCTGTTTGGGCTCTTTCTGAACCTTGACTTCTTGTACCTCTGCAACCTCTAGCCTCCCTACAACGTCGGCAAGCAACAGTGGCTGGTCACGGGCAACGGCAGACTGAAGTGCATCCCTGAGCTGATGTCTTATATTCAGACTGGATGGTTTGGGGATCTGAATCACAAATGTAATTTCTTTAGGAAGAGTTGCACTGTCTACAGATTCTGATGCCCTAAGAGAGAGTTTCGGCTGTGTGGTGACACTCACTTTGGTGGACTCTGACTTGGTGACTTCCTGAGAGAGCTCACCTGTCAGCACTTGTTTCTCATCCATCACTATTGACTGTCTGACTGACTGGCCCTCCTGGATCTGAACAGCAAAGTCCTGTTCTGCTGCCTCCAGAGGCACACTGCTCTCTGTGGAGATCTCCTTCTCTTCAATCAGGACTGGCTCTATGGGAACCTTTGGCTCTACCGCTGTCTGACAGGTGAATTTATCCACAGCTGTCAGACTCTCAGTATGACCCTCCTCTAAGGCCTGGCTATCTGCTACACTGGTAACATGCATCACATTCCACCGCTCCTCCTTCTGCACTAAAGCTCGCTGCTGCTTGACGTCGCTGGTGAAAGGCGTCTCCTTTGGGAGCTGCATGGGCTGGGAGGAGAGCTGGAGGATGCTCTGGGGTCTGGGCTCTGTTCGAAGCTGTGACTGAACACCTGTCACAGACACGTCAAGCTCTTTGTGATAATCTGCCATGATCTCCCTTCTCTCTTCTGTGGTGGCTGCATGCCTCCTGGCCTTTTCCTGTTTCTGGGCTGCCTCCTGATGGTCAGGCTTCTCAATAACAAGAATACCCTCTTTGGGTAATGTCTCCACAGGCTGGGTTGACTGAAGATGTAGCAGAGTGTGGGCTTCTCTTTGAGGCTGGATGGTCATGGTACTGGCTTTAGCCTCAAACTCTGATGTACCCTCATACACCACTGTTCTTTGCTCATCCTGTATGACAGTGTGTAACAGAGTGGGACTTTTTGTGGTGCCTGCCTGCTCTGGGACTGGCTTCTCACAAGTAAACCTTTCCTCAGATGGTAGGAGGTCCTGGTCTGTGATAACTTGTAGGTGTAACAACTGTTCTCCTTCTACATGTGACTGAATGGATACACTGCTAGCCATACTTGACAGTTGTTGAGTTTGCTCAGCCTGCAGTGCCTGCTTCTCCTCAGCTGTAAGAGCTACTTTCATAACTTTATCCTTACAGAGCTGGGCTGTTTCCTCATTGGGCCTCTGAATGGAGAACTTGGCCTCCTTGGATAAAGTCTGCCTGGATTCATTGATTGAGGCCAAGACAGGTCTGGATTGCTCTTTGCTTACTGAAGACGTTACAGCAGAATCTGCTGTGTCTAGCTCTGTGGTGTGGCCCTCGGCAAGCACCTGCTTCTCTGCTGACTGGGCTGAGTATAGAATCTTTACACCTTCTTTGACTTTATAACCCTTCTCCTCCTGCGGCTTGGGGATTTCATGAGACTGTTCTTTCATCATGGACAGCTGTGACTCAACTTGGTGACCACTGACTAGATGTTTGGGTTCCGAGGTAGGCTGGACTGTAGCTGTTTTCCTGTCAGTCAGAGGCTCTGTGCTCACAGTAGAAAGAGGCATGAGCTCTTCGGCTACAGCCGACATCACCTTTGACCTTTGTTCCCTAGCAGCTTGGAGCTGAACGACCTCAGGGCTCTGAATACGATCACAGTGCTGCTCTGTGAGGTCCTGACTCTCCTGGACAGAAGATGTAAATGCTGCCATGTGAAGCTGTTTCACAGGAACAGCTGAGACCTGAGGTGGATGTGTGGGAGCAGCAGACACCCTCTCCTGTACCTCATGAGACAGCAACACTGCAGCTTGGTGGGTGACCTGTTCTCTATGAAGGGTTGCAGCTGAGATATCTAGTTCTCTAAGGGTGCCCACCTGCTCACTGGGAATAATCTGCCTGTCTTCAGTGCCGATGGTGTAAACCATCTGATCAGATCTGGCTCTGTCCTGACCTGGGAGGCTAACCTGGTACAAACGAGACTCTGTAGCTTGTTCTGTCACAGAAACCTTATAGCCTTTTTTCTGGACAACTGTTTGCTGTTCCTGTTGGCGCGATATAGAGACAGACTCCCTGAACACAACCAGCTCAGCACTACAAGAAGCCTCCCCATACTGGTTGGAAGCCTTACATGTGTAGACACCACTATCTTCCTGTTTGGTACTCTTAATGTTGATAAAGCCAGATCCATCTGGGTTAGTCACTATAATACAGTTCCTACTGGGCTGAATCTGGAAAGCCCCTTTGAACCACTTCACTTCAGGGACCGGATCACCACTTGCTTTATATTTAAAGGAGACCTCTACTCCCTCTGAGCATCTCATAGGCTGGATCTGAACTGTGAAGGTAGGAGGCTGACCTTTGACCTTAAACATTTTCTCCACCCATTTCTCTGCCTGACTGATATCCTTCTTTTTCACCTCGAGGTATGTAGTGCAGGTTGTCTTGCCAAATCTGTTGGTGGCAGTACAAGAATACTCCCCTTCAAACTCAGATGTGACCTTGGTGATTAACAGTGTATACTCTTCTTTCTCCTCTATCAGCTTGTACACAGAGGAGCTCTTGATCATTTTTCCATTGTGGAACCACTGAACTGTGGGCTTAGGTAAGCCAGACACTGTGACAGTAAACTTAGCGGTCTCCCCAACAGTCACTGCTGCTGGAGAGAGCTGGGTGAGGAAAACTGGCTTTTCTTTTTTCTTCTCTAAAAAGCTAGAGTAACGTTTGGACTCTGGCTTGAGTTCAAGTGTTTTGGTTTTTTGTGGTAACTGGAGACCAGTGTAGTAGGTTTCCTCTTGTTCCTCCACAGTGGTGATGGTGGTGCTAGAACACTCTGTCAGGAAATATTGAGCAAGATTGATAACAATATCCACAACAGGACAGCTATGCTGGTCAATAAAAAGTCCAGTGATAGAATTAAAAAAAGAGTAAATATTGATAGATGAAATGAACAAGGCTACAGAGGAGTTATCTTTAAACTCTACACATAAATTGACCCCTGAATTTAAAGAGTATGATCTCAAAATAGACAGTAAAGGAGTCTTCTCTTGTTTTCCTCCATGGGATGGTTGGTTTCTTGACCTTAGTCCAAGAAAGTAGTTTGTTTCTCTAGTCATAATCACTGAAGTACCAGCAAAATGTAACTAGTGATCTTTACTCATGATTTGAGCCTTTTCTCTGGTCTTTCTTTTATTTTTACTAAGTTATCTATACAATTTAAGTGTTAAAGCAATTTGATCAAGAATAATTAATCCTGTATTATTTAACAGCAAATCAGAGCTAGAGAGTATCAGCTGAAGGTAAACGATGTTGATGTGTGTACGCTACTTTCCAATGAGCCAAACCAAACATTTTTTTCAGGCCAAAGAACCATCTGAATCTCATATACAGTTAAAAAAAACAAAGTATTTTTGACATTCTAAGACTGGCTTCCATGAGCATTTTTAATTTGTGCACTGCATGAATATACCACAACCTACATCTTCTGTAATTGACCTCATCAGCCAATGGAATTTGTGCTGCTTCAAAAGGTTTCAAGATTTTCTCACAATGAAAAAACATAAGTGGTTTCAAAACATGGTGGCTTCTGTAAATTTGAGAGATGCCCATTGTCCCATGTGAGTGCCTTCTAAAATGTATTTATAGGCTAGAGGGTACCTCAAATGCTTAAAAAAGGCACAGACTTCAAACTTTACACCAACTCCTTTAATTGTACATCAAGTAAAGAATTATACAAACACTGAGACAAACCAACATGACTTCTGTACAAATAGACCATGAGTTTCTATCTCAATGCCAAATTAATAATATTTTTATGTGGTTTGTGCTATGGGAGCTGAGTTTTTGATTAAACATTTTTCATGTTAGGAGATGCCTGAACACATTTTGTAACATACTTCTTGCATTACATATATTTACAAGACATTAAAGTTTACACTGGAAAAAACAAAAAACAAAACAAAAAAAGTTTCACAGTGAAGGTAATACATTTTCAATCAGTTTACACTAATCTGAATTTCAATTGGGTTTTAATTTTCTAAAACAAACATACCAAGTTGGAAAACCCTTCACAAAGCAAGACTCTCACAAAAAAATCAAAATAAATACTACATTGGAATTTCTACACTGTTATGGATTAATTCAAGTAAGCTACATGACCATCTATTATTAAAGTTCCCATGCTGGTTTCAAATACATAGACCAATGTTAATACATGGTATGTGAATTTTGTAGAATCCTACATTAATATTCTCAAGTATAATTTTTGTTTTGTAGCATCATACAATAGCTACTTTAATTGTCACTCATTTAAAATTGATATAATAATGTGGATATGTATTTCTGATGAATGTTTTGACTATATGAGATGCATGTTTCATGCAAATTGTTTTATCTCCAGTAGTGCAAATTGATATGAACAGCAGAGAGTAGACAGATTGGTAACATTTTGCTTTAAGCTGTCCTTATATCTGCAACAACGTGTTTTGTAACTGTTGAAATTTAACAGAAAATTTGCAGTTCAGTAATAATTTTCAAAGTAGATAACATGTATAAGGGCAGCTTACTGCAAAGTGTTACCAGACAAAAAGTAAATTAGATCTCATCAACTGTTTTGAAAAGCAAACACAAACCCAGGTTCTTTCATCTGGCACAACAGACACACTTCTACAAGTCAAAGTAAAAACATTTTGTAACTGTTGTGCGCAAGTGTTACACAAGATCATTATTCAACTTCAGTATTTTTTCATATTTACTATTTCATCATCCAAACTCTAAAACATACATATAACCCCAATTCCATCCACATAAACAGACTTTTCCTCTACTAGAACACTTTCAATAGAGCAGTAGTTTCAATGTACCCAGACTTGTTTTGGATAATGCACTTATACTCCCCAGCATCACTCTGAGTAACATTGGTAATGAGCAGATTGAAGTGACCTGTGGTTTTCTGCTGGATTATACATCTGCTATCTGTGACTCGGTCGCCATCTTTGTACCACTCAGCAGTGGGGTTAGGCTTACCGCTAACCAGACACTGGAGGATAACAGGTGTCCCAACTGCTGCTGTCACATTAGTTAATGGGATAATACATTTAGGAGGGGTCTCAGTCACTTGGAATTGGAAGCTACACATCTCAGAGGACTTCCCTTTGAACTCTATCTTGTCGTCTTTTGCTGGCTCAGCAAATACATCAAAGTTAATGCTGACGTATTTCTCTCCCTGTTCACTCATTTCATTATCAGTGTTAGCCACCAGCCTGACCGCCCTCTGAGACTCATCTGCCCCCTGCTCAAATTCAAACTCTAGCTCGATCTCTGATGCCTGCTCACCGTCAAATGACGTGTTACCTACCATCAAGTCAAACTTCTGAGGCTGGACCTTGGCGCTGCCCAGAGACACCGCGGTCAGCTCCCTGCCTCTGGTCTTCCCTGAAAAATCTTTAGCATTCAACACCAACAAGGAAGCCCTACACAGTGTCTCTCCTACCACATTAATAGCCCTGCAGGTATACACCCCACTATCATGTGTGGTGACTTTACAAATCTTCAGGAAGTGATTGTCTCCATCAGACGAGTGGAGGTATTTTTTATTATCAAGAGGAATTTTCTTGTCACCTTTGAACCAGGAAATGATGGGAGATGGAATTCCCATCAAAGAACACTCAAACATTACTGTGGTGCTCTCTGGGGTTTCCATGTCACAGATAGGATTGATAAACCTTGGGGGCATCTCAGTGACCTCAAAAGCTATTTTGAGATCGTCATTCTCCTGGGTCACAAAGTCCACAGCACCCTCCTCATAAATACTAGGCAACACATCCAGGGATATGATCATACTCTTGTTATCAGCTGTGTATTCAGGGATGGTGATGATCTTCACCTGCTTCTCAAACTCTTTAACTTCATTTTCATCCAGCTCTACTTCCAACAGAATCTCCTGTGGTGAAGGAGAACGAGAAGAGTCATCCTCTTCAACATCAAACTCCATCACATGTTGATGAGTGACAGCAGGAGGGGCGGGCATGAACCTCACTTCCTGTGACACAACCACAACTAAGGCCACACTCCTGGCTTCGCCTACATAGTTCACAGCCTCACAGATATACTCCCCCTGGTCGGACTTGGCGACACTGTGAATTGTTAGCATGATGTTATCGCCATCTCTCTCCATTTTAACCCTGTCATCTGCCACCAACTGAGTTTTGTTGCGGAACCATCTCACCTCAGGGGAGGGCAGGCCGAACACTTCAGCATAGAATGCCAGTGAGTCATTTTCAAACACTCTCTTCTTTGTGAGAGGTTTGAGGAAGGCAGGAGGGATACCCTGCACTTTCTCCTGGAGTGTTGCCAGGCCTAGAGACCCTCTGCCCTCAGTAAGGAATCTACTCTCATCCAAACTTAACCTGGGAGGGATTGTTTCTATGCCCTCGTCAGCAGGAGACCTAAGGAACTGTGCTGGAGAGAAGAACCTCTCACTGGAGTCACCTGTCGAAGGTCTCTTGTGCTCTAGAGGGGAGAAGGGATACTCCGAGGGGGTCATAAAACCACCAGGAGTGTCAGTGGTGGGAGTGTGGAAGGACTCAGGAGACTTGGGGGAGTGGAAGGACTGTGCGATTGGCTGTGATATCTCAGTTGATGAGCCTGGGGTATAGAACCTCTCCGCTACCTCAGCTATCTCCTCGCTGAAAGTGCTTCCTATCTCTATAGACATCTCAGATTCAGGGGATAACGGCCGTCCCCAGTCTGTTGGAGGGTTGTAGTAGTCATACACAGTGCCGAATGTGACCTCCTCCACCTCCATGGGGCTGAGAACTGCTGCTGCCCCAGCTTCAGCTGAAGGCCTGCCCAGATCACTGCTCCCCTGTACAGTTACAACCTGCGTCTGGGGTCTTTTGGCAGCAACATAGTCAGCCAGATCAACTGGCTTGGCTGCGTTCTCTGCTCTGGGCTTGGCAACTTGTGGTTTAGGACCTGGGACACCAACAGTTTCAGTTTTAATATGTGTATGAGGCTGAGCCATATGACCAGCCTCAACCTCCTCTGCCATTTCTGTGATGTCAGCCTGTGAGTCTAGCAAACTGAGGAAGACACCGCTGTCCACAGAGGGCTCTGGAATTGAGATGAACTCCTCACCAGCAACTTTGATCTCTTCACCCACGTGTTCTACCCTAGGCATGGAAACGAGCTCCTTTCGGACTCCTTTAACTTCTTGTTGCACATGTTTAACCTCCTCGCTAATGTCTGACACCTCCTCTACAACACTTACCCTTTCCTTAGTAAACCTTGGGACCTCCATACTGGCTTCTCTGACCTCCCTATGAACAGGTGAAGACCCTGTAGCTGCGGTCTGTTTCTCAATTCTAGAGAGTGGTTCAGAAATTCTTTTAGGCTTGACAACCTCACTGAGAGGAGCTGAAGTTCTGGTAGAGCGTTTAGCTCCTGGGGCTTTTTCACTCTGGAAAGGTATGAAGCTGCTAGTTCTATCAAATGTACGAACCGTTTCTTCTCTCATCATCTTTTCTGCTTCACCTGCCTCTATTTGTACTGTGGAATGAGCAACTTTCCCTGGCATCACAGGCTTAGGTCTGACCAGCTCTGGAGACTCCTGTACCTCCTCTACAAACTGTCTGATTTCACCATGGCTTGCTGCTACAAATGCTCCCTCCTCAGAATCACCAGATATCATGCACGCTTCACTGTCTTCCTCTATGGAGGTGATGGGCTGGAAGGTCTTTGAAGAGACAGACTTTGTTTTTGCAGGATTTGTTTCAGGGTGAATAGATTTTCCTGAAGTAGGAGTAGTTTGGGTAACAACAGGCTCGGTTCTAGGTATACTTTCAGAAGAAATTGATTTCACTGTCGTAGTAGCAGCCCATCTACCACTGCCTTCTACACGCACATCATCATGTTTCGGTATCAATGGACTTCCATCCCTCAGTTCTCCTGCCATTGATTGTTCTTGCTGGTCAGAGGGAATTGCCACCACAGGAATAAACTCCTCAGGGAAAAACGTTTCCTGTCTCTGCTCCTCAGGAGAGGGGGACGGCATAAATGCAACAGGTGAGTCTGACTCAAAAGCTTGTTTCATCTGAGATACTTTTATCACAGCAGCAGAGCCCTGTAGACCACAGCCGGATATAACGGGAGGCTCTCTGGAGGTACTGGATCTAGTTTTTGAGGCTTTCCCAGCCATATCTGGTGGAGTATGTGAACTAGTAGATTTATCTATCTTGTCTGTGAGCACACTGATGTCAGCTGAAGTATGTGTGACGTTAGCTGTGTGGCTGACAACAGGTTTCTTGACATTGTCAGCTACGCCAACAGGATATTTCCTTACTTTGCCAGTCATGTCTGTGGGAGACGGGATAAAAACATTAGCCTCTACAGCCATGCCACCCTCTGAAAACTGTGTAGGCTCAACGGCTTGGAATGACACATCAGAAATGCTTGCAACCTCTCCCAAGTTATTTCTGGCAACACATTTATAGACTCCAGCATCGGCGTATGTGAAGTTAATAATATATAATCTGTAGACTTTATCATGCTGCTCAACTCTGTATTTACCACCTGTGATTTTGAGGCAAATGTTGTCATGATACCATGAGACTTCTGGGGTAGGTTCTCCTGTGACTATACACTCTAGCAAAGTGGTTTCCCCCTCAAAACAAGTGATATTCTCTAATTCACTGACCACTTGAGGAGCTTCCCCAACCACATCAAAGGAAAATGTAAACTTATGTTTCACAGTCTGAGAGGCTCCCTCATCACTAGGCACTTCTGAGGTTTTGTCTATATTAGTGGCCTCAGATTTGTCCTCACTTCTCTCCTCTATCATCTCAGGGAGAGGAGTGGCAGCAGTGATTCTGATCTCTACTGGAGAGGACGTTAAAGATTCATCTAAGCGACCATGTCTGTGAATCACAGCCTGAGGCACCTGCAGTGTTGCCTTTCCTGTATCCAAGTGGAACAGCAGCTCTTCCTCTACCAGGCTCTCCTGGTGTTCCTCGCCCCACTCAAGCTCTTCTGTTACTATCGCCTCATGTGTGTGATCTGAGGTTCTCACAAGCTTCTCGTCTAAGATTTCCAGAGTGGCACTGCAGATGGACTTCCCATGTTTATTGGTTATGACACAGTCAAACATCCCTTCATGGTCTGTGGTTGGATAGTAAATTATGAGCTTTGAGTCATTAGATTTACTCACTATGTCATAGTCAGGATTGTGGGCTAATGGGTGGCCGTCTTTGAGCCAGGTGACTTTTGGCTGAGGGTTTCCCTGAAACTGGCAGGTTAACTCTGACATCTCACCAATTTTTACTTTAATGGATGATATTTCTTTCACAAATACTGGAAGAGAGCCTTTCACAGTTTTATCTCCTTCCTTTGCCTTCTTTGAATCTTGAGTTTGGCAGAGACCCTCTTTCAAACTTAACTCGTCTTTTACCCTCCTCTCCTCTTTTCTCACAGCTCCAAGTGCAAGGCTCTCGTCTCTCCACTCACCACTCTGTTTTGACCTTATTGCTTCTCTGCTTCTCTCCTCTCTCCTAACAGCTCCAACATCCAGTGGAGGTCTCCATTCACGGCTTTCTCCTGAGGTGCCTCTCTCCACTCTCATCCCTCGATCCTCTCTTGCATCTGTCTGGAAGTGACTGCTGTCTTCATCAGCAGTCGCAGAATACTCATCCCTGGTCCTCCTCCTCTCTACCCCTCTCTCTAGATCCTCCTGTGGGCTACGGCAAGGGGAGCGCCTCCTGACAGGAGAAGATTCTCTGGACAGCTTGCAAGGGTTATCAGCCTGAGCAAAGGCAAGCTCATGTCCCTCGAAGGGTACGCTAGTAAGGTGGGTTGGAGAACGACTCCTAACAACCGATGTTTCATGACCCATTCTATCTTTTAAAGGAGATTGTACTTCATAACTGCTTTCAACAGGGACACCTGCATGGTAAGGTAAACCACTGTGTGTGGGAGAAAGCCTTCTTAGAGGAGGAGACTTGCGAGACACCTTTGAAGGAGATGGCTTGTGGGGATTGGCATCGTGAACAGGTGAAGGTTTTCTTACTGGCAAGGCTCCACCAGGCAGTTTTGTAGGTGAAGTCTCCTCTTGCGAAGATGCAGGACCATAAGCAGCCATGTGTGTAGGTGGATGTTTTCTAACAGTTGCTGACTCCTGCTTCAGTTTATGGATTTCTTCTACATGTGGTTTTGGAAGTTCATAAGGGTATGGTTCATGAGATACACCAGCATAATTGGGTTCAGCAGCTTGGGGAATTTCAGTGGTGTCAAATGGTGGAAAAGGAGATTCTAATGGTAACCCAGTGCCAGTTTGTTTGTATTGCTGTCCATCCAGAGCCCAATCTGACTCCAGTTCAGCAACTTCATCTTGTTCTACAACATCCTGTTGCCATTTCAGGATGCGCTGAGCCAATGCTTCCTCCTCACTGACAAAGTACTCACTGTCCCTCTGCAGTCGGGTCTCACGGCCCTCTGTCGGCAGCTCACCAGTGGGGGGCCACTGCAGACTATAATCCTGATCATCCAGGAATCCAACAGGAACTGACTCACCCAGGAGGAACTTTTCTTTGGCTGTTTTCTCTGGGAAAGTCTTGCTGCACTGGACTACTTCAGGCTGAGCCACTGGTTTTGAGGTAGAGCCCCCTGCTGCACCCCTTGTGGCCTGTGTAATTTTCTCAGCTTGGTATGGCGAGTACGCCTCTGCCCAGTCTGACTCTAGCTCCACAGCCTGCTCTTGTTCAGTCAGAACATCTTGCTGCCATTTCATTATTCGCTGAGTCAGGGCCTCCTCCTCACTGACAAACTGCTCAGTCTCACACTTCAGTTCAGATATGTTCTCTCTTGACAACTGGAGCTCACGTTCTTCTCTTGTCTTCTCAAAGAGCGGTTTCTCTGCTCTGGGTTTCATACTAAGCGATGCCTCAAATTCCATTTCTGCAGCTCTGGGTTTCACTCTGGGGGATTTCTGGGCCAGCACAGTTGATGCACCAGCTTCCATTTCTCCTGCTTTGGCTTTCATTCTGGGTGACTTCTTCAGCAAGGACACAGAGGTCTCTATGTCTTCTGCTCTTGCACTCATTTTAGGTGATTTTGACAGTGTAGCGGGTTCAGGATCTTCGAACCTAGCCTTCGTTCTGGGTGATTTGTGAGGAAAGGTAAGGGAGGTCTCAACTTCCATAGCTGCTTTTTTCTCCAGCACATCCTCTTGGGTGTAAATGTGTTCTCCAGGCTGCATGTACTGTGGCTCTGCTGGCATGGGGAGATTGGTTTCAGGCTCAAATGTCTCATCCTCTGACATCCGCATCCCTTTCTGCCATTTTCTAATCCGCAGGGCCAAGAGTTTCTCCTCACACTCCATCCTCTCCGCTTCCAGGCTCTTCTCATAATGTGCCTGCAGAGATTCTTCTACAGGTTCCTCTTCATATGGCTCAACTATGTCTCTCACTATGCCCTCTGGAGTTGCCGTGTCACTAAGGAACCTTTCCTTGATAGATTTGACTGGCTTACTCTTGGGTGATTCTCTGGATGATGCCTCTTCGTTAGTAGGTACAATATTAACAGTTTCTCTACTCTCAGTGTATTGTTTAGTTTCGTTGTACACTGATGTTTCAGAGTATGGTGCTTCAAACTGATCCAACTTGACCTTTGCAGCTTCCATCTTATGTACAGTGACCTCACCATGATGTTCAGCTGTCCTTTGCTTAGATCCAGTATCTACCTGACACTCGACTAAGGTCCCTGGTTGTTTATCCTCCTGCGTCTCAGAATACATTTTACTGGATTCTGTCCTCTCGCGCCCCTCCTCAGGCACAACTGTGTCAAAGAGCTCACCTTTCATGATCTGAATGGCCCGAGTCCTGGACTGAGGTTCAAATGAGTGCCTCATACGCGGCTGGGAGGGCTCTCCACTCTGAGAACTCTGGGAACCTGTGGTTTTACCTTGAAAGTCCCTACGACTCTCTCCCAGATCAAATGGTCGGCTGAAATGTTGCACATCAGGGAGAGAAGCAGGCTTGACCCTAAGCCTGTCCCCATAGTCTGCATAGCTTGATTCACTTGCTACTGACTCTAAATCAAACTCAGAGGAGGACATAGTTGAGATGGATAGCCTTTTCTTCCGTTTGACAGCCTTTTGAAGTGTGCTAAGCTTTGCTCTTACCTCATTGTGAAGACTCTCTGTGTCACTGAACCTTTCACTGTATCTGTCGCTGCACCTGTCACTGAACTTGTCACTGAACCTGGCGCCTGTGCGCCGATCACAATAGATATCGCTGAACCTGTCATTGAACCTCTCAGACCTGTCAAACATGGGGGGAGGGGACCGGGCACGCTCAGAAGCAGTCTCCAAACGTTTAGACTCTTTTTCTGACTCTTTACTTTTAGATGGTGAAGCAGATCTAAAGTAAACTGTGCGAACCAGAGCAGTCTTAGATCGAGATCTTCCCTGATGGACTTTAGACATCTTGTCGAATGGAGACCCAACACATCTGAGGTCGACCCTAAATTTCCTCTCTTTCCTCTGCTCTATCATGGTGTCTATGCTTTCATGGGCTCTTGCAGAACGTCTAACAAAGCTCAGGTAGTTAGCAGACTGCTCTTCCCTTAGTGACACCAGAAGTGATGCTGTGGAATCTGCAGAACCCTCCGTATTTATCGCCATTACCTTGTAACTGCCTGAGTCCTTTTCTTTGATGCTATCAATAACCAGACTGGTGCTATGCATATGCATTCTGCTCTCAGAACAGATCCTACGTCTTCGCTCCTTATGAATAGGCCTATTATTATGGAACCAGAGAATAGTTGGCGGAGGACAGGCAACCAGTTTACACTTTAATGTTGCTGGGTCCCCCTCTAGGACTGACTGAAACTTGAGTTTCTTGGTGAAAGAGGGTTTGATGTTTTCTGTCCACGAACTGATGGAAGAAGTTCTACTGGAGCAGCGATTGGCTGCCACCAGACCGTGATCAAGGAAGTCCTCAGTGTCTGAGAAGGCCCCTCTTAACTGCCGAGTCCTGGTGAGATCGGTTTTGCTGTTCTCTGTTCCTTCTTTGCCTTCATTATAAAACAGCTCTGCAAAAAGAAACAGACACCTATCAGTACAACATAGCCTCCAGGGGTAAAAAGAAGGAAAAGGAATTTGAATGAATCATTAATGGGAAAAAAATAAATGCATGCTGCAAGTCACAATGCCATAAGAAATAACAGTTTCACTCACCATATTTGTTCGAATAAACGCAAGACTTGATTCTTTTTATAAGAAACCTGCAGGAAGTTTTGATCCTTCTTCTGTGGAAATTTCTTCAGAAGATAAATTACTTATCAAAAAAAGCATAAATGTATTCAAGATAAGTTGTTGGGCTATGGACATTTGCTTGTTTTGCTTCCTGGTCTTTGATTTTTGGGTTTACGCTTACGCTGGAATATTCCTTACCTGACTTGCAGACAGGAGAATAAACGCCCTTTCTAATCCTTAGACTTAGATGGAATAAACGATGCAGAGATATCAATGAGAAGCACAGCTCTCCAAGAATAATAGGTTATTTAACCAAAATTGCTCAAATGAAGCTCTACAATTGTGTGAGAAGGCGTTTATTCGAACTAATATAGTTTACTGGTGTTATTTAGAATGCAAACCACAGGAATCACATCCCACTATCTGCAAGCCAGGCTAAGAAATATTTTGCAGGAGGAAGTTATCAGTTCCAGATGCAATAATTTTTTAAGAAAACATGAAAAGATGTGGCTATTTCCATATCTTTTAAAGAGGCATTTCAAATCTGGAAGCTTTAAAAGATACACATCCTGCACCTTTTCTGGGAAACAGATCATAGGAACCTTCATGCCAAAAGAGAAGATTGATGGATGCAAATCCCATGTTTCAAAAACTGGTACAACAAGCAAGTTTATCAGTGCTCGCCTGGGGGAAACCATAGTATATTCTCAACATTATTAACATATTGCATAATACAAATGATAAACATTTTCTATCAAGACACATGTACAAATGACATGCACTGTTAAAACTGTAGGATTATTTAAAGGGACAGTTCAACCTACTGTCATATTTACTCTGAAAGTGGTCTATGGATGCAGGCCAACAATAATCCAAATAGTCCATGCCACCAATTGCCTTTTCCACAGATTCTCCACTGCTTTTCTCGCTGATGAATAACCCATAAGTATATCTAATGAACCAAAGTTTGGATTAAAGTTACCCACTAACAGACTACTTTCAAAGTGCCAAACTAGTAATACACAGAACAGGTTGAACTGCCTCTTTTACTGTGTGTGGCAACAATCTGTGTATTTGGTAATGCAAAGGTCAAAAATCTGCTTTGGCCTTACCTTTGACTTCTTGCTCAATCTTGGCTTCAATCTCCTCTCTCACATGAGTCACTGTGGAGCAGAAAATTAAGTGCTGTTAATCCACACTGCCATCGCATTTGCAGACTGAGCATGTTGATCCCATGTGGGACAAATCAGCACCAGTGAAGGTCATAAAACCTTCCCATTACATCCACATTCTCATATAGAGGAATACATGTTCATGTATAGCGTGGGTCTTAAACTTTCTAAGCCCGGGACTTATGTAGATCGAGCTTGTGACCCATGTTGAGTTCTTGTCCAGGGTTTATAAAATTAGATGTCTGGGTGAGAAATCCAGCAATACAAATAATACATCTGCATGTGCCCTAGTGTAATAACAAGTAATGCAAACATGGAATAATATGCACCAAGTGGAGATGGCTTGTAGAGATGGATTAAAAAAAAGAAGGGATTGCAGGTTCCTGGAGGCAGGAGGTATAGAGAGGTTCATGCAAAATCCAGAGAGTTTCCCTGAGTGGGACAAGGGGAGGGAAAGGACGGAAGGAAATGAACAGGGTGGAAAGACAACTTCTTCACAGTGCTGCACTCAGAGGGGATTTCGTGTCTCTTCTGTATAGCGAGGTTAGTACAAAGACAACATGGGAAGGATGCAGCAAAGGATGATGTGTGGGGGGGGCAGAGGAAAAACGTCATCTTCTGAGGCTTCTGAAACTGTCAGCAGTCGGGAGGTGAGGGTTTATCTGTCTGACAGTGTGAGATTAGTACGAGGAAAGTCTGGAAGATGAAGAGAAGGTGGCTGAAGGTTATGACAAGGAGGGTTCAGGGAAGCTTTGGAGCAGGAGGGAAGGGCGATCAATTGATCTGAAGGAATGGAAACTGGTTTATTTTTAGAGGCGGGCTGGCCGGAGCAGGATTAAGAAGTTACCTTCTTCTTGGGTTACGGTGAGGGTAGCAGAGCACGCGGCTTCTCCGGCGTTATTGGCTGCTTTGCAGGTGTACAGTCCAGCATGCTCGGAGAAAGCATCAACTATGATCAGCGTGGCAGTGTTTGTCATCTCATCGAAATGAAAGACAACGTTCTTTGTGGGTTTAACTGGCCGCTGATTATGAAACCAGCTTATTTCTGGCTTTGGCATGCCGGACACACAAGCGTGAAACCTGGCCACCTCGCCGTGCGGCACAGTGCAGCTTGTTACTGGGTGGATGAAAGTGGGCTTTTGGCCGATAGAGGGTTTCTTTAGACTGGTGAGGCTGGTGGACACATGCCACTGAGAATCAGGAGCGTCCGGAGTTTGCTTTTGCCCTGAAAGGAAGCACTGACTTTATGAACTGTTGGATTGAAATGCTTGTGTGTATAAGTATGGAAAAAAACAGAATAACAGTGGCGTCAGGTCATGGAAATGTGTAGGATGCTTCTGAACATCAAAATTCTTCTTTGCAACAAAAAAGATGCTGTTGAAACATGGAGGCAGCACAAATAAATCCACTGCAGAATGTCAATCCAATGCATTTACCTTATCGTCTGCATTATCATCATTCAACACAGAGGTGAAAACTGCATTTTTCTCTGAGAAACTCACCATCCAGTTTGAGCGTGGCAGAGCAGGAAGCAGTTCCTGCCTTGTTCCTGGCCACACAGGTGTATTCGCCCTCGTCCTCCGGATAGACCCTGGAGATCTCCAGCTGACAGCTGTCATCAAACTGGGACATCCTGAAGAAGTCTGACTGCTTGATCTCCTTCTCCCCGTGGAACCAGCTGATCTTCACATCTGAGGAAGAACCAAGATGAAGGACGGGGCAAATTCAAAGTGGATGCACGGCAACCCTCTACATTCTTCATATCGTGATGCTGGTTCGTGATATTAAGATCATCTATATATTTTAGTGCTGGGCAAGTTAACGCATTATTATCGCGTTAACACATTTATTATGCCGACAATTATTTTATCGCGCGTTAACTTAGTTTTATTATCATTATTATTATTATTTTGACAGTCCGTTGCTCACTGGCTCTGAATACACAGACAAACCATGGGTCACAGGAGGGATGGGATCAGTATTAGCTTGGGATGGGTGTCATCATGCGTCTCAACCAATTAGAGCATTTGGGGTGGGCCTAAGACTGCTGCAGCGCTCACATGAACGGGAAAAGAAAAGAACTGACGGAGACAGAAAAATGGAGAAAGTTACCTAAGTCTTACATGAACATTTTTGTTTTAAATCTCTTCCAGACGGCGGAGTTGATAGAACCAAAGTTATTTGTGAACTTATTTATTTGTATTTAAAAATAGCAAATAGCTTTGGTTTTATATTTGATTTGATTATATCAATGTCGAAGTTGAGATTTACAAGAAATGTTTTAACCAAAGGGAATACTGCTGTTAAAAAGCACCTTATTTGTTTAAAGTATTTGCAAACCAAATGTTATTGCACTTTTCTTCATATAGCAGTACTTTGAAAATAAAAGTGCAGAATACACTGCTTTTGAATTCATTATTGAATTTTGCGCATAATAATGCGATTAATCACACAAAATCATGTCATTAATCGCGATTAAAAATTGTGATCATTGCCCAGCACTAATATATTTTAAAAACATATTGTATATGTAAGGTTGTAGAAGCTATGTTTTTGGTCTTCTCTGATCTGAGTTGGGGTTTATTCATCATCAAATGCTCTTGACATTAACATCGGCTGAACGGCTAAAATGTAAAACTGCATGAACAAGTATCTTGCAGTATCGTATTCTGTTAGCCGTGAAATAAAAGTTAATTAACTACCATCTCACTGATTTTGACTGAAGTAAAAGTTAATTTACCGTCTCCACGGACACGACACTGGAAGCGAGCGGCTTCTCCCTCACGGGTGGAAGCGGCGGCGATGGGCGAGATGACCACTGGAGGAGCCATGGGAGCAGCAGAGTCTGGAGAAACCACCTCTGACACTGCACACACACACACACACACACACACAAATGCAAATCACACCCTGAATATTCAAAGAGCTTATTGGGATGGAGACTTTTTTGGCTTTGTCCACATATTCAGCCTTTCTGGGAAAATGTGGGAGCTTTGATGTCTAGGATCCTGGGCCTTTACATTGATGTGTCATTTTGTTTGTCTGTATCTTGGAGTTCCTCCTATAAGCTTATGTAGAGGTGATGCCTACCTCCTGAAGATTTTCCTGGCTGCTTGCAAAAAAAAAAAAAAAAAACCTGTAACCAAATGCTGGCTTCAGAGAAACCCCCCAAAGTGTGAACCTTCATATAAGAATTGCAAATTATTTACACTCCATGGAAAAGATGACCTACACCCTTCGTCTACAGAAAGACAAAAGAGAAAAGTATTGGAAGAGATGTGATTGTTACTTACTTACTTAAAAATTTATAGTGATTAGGGTTTACTTTTTTTTCTATTAGGCAACAATACTGAAAGCCCCTTATAATGAACTGTAGGGGAGACTGGGGCATTTTGTCACACTTTTCACACTCTTTTATATATCTTGTGATCAATACATCATATTGTTAAAAACTGCATACCAAATGTAAAAACAATGTCTCAGGCATATATTTTGTACTCATGTCATTTTCATATCATGTTTCAGTACAGACTTATAGGCATTTAAATAGTGAGTGTGCACATGTGACACGTTGCCCCATCAGTGGGTAAGTTGTCACACTATGTGGGATAAGATATCACACTGGATTTTCAAAATTAAATTCAGCTACAGAAAGTGTGATTAACTGTTGAACAAATTCTGGAACGTGGACATTAAATCAGTCCCAACTACAACTGGAAAATTATTTAAAACAAACAAGATATCAAACCTTAATAAACTCTTAATGAGCCCACTGTGCATTTCACGCACTGGATTCAAGTCTCTCTTGGACCTGCTGTTTGCTAAAGGCTCCACACAAACAAGGCACAGGCATTCATCTTCATCTGATGAAGAGGCATCTGACGTTTTCCTGTAATTTTCTTCCCTTTCTTTGGTGTGGTAGGTTGGATCCCCCGCATTTCTCCTTTACTTTTTTAAAAACTTCAAATTCAAACTTAAATTCAACAACAGAAAAAAAGATTGATTAATCAATTAATTTGAATCAATCCTGAAACATGGCCATTAAATTAGTCCCAAATACAACTGGAAAATAATTTCAAACAAGTTGTCACATGTGACAACTTACCCCAAAATCACTGAGACAAGTTTCCCCAAACTGCCATGTTTGCTAGTGTTAGCTATAGCTTAAAGTTAGCTTAAAGCAGGACATTAGCAACAGTATAACAATACACTTTATTCTCTCCTCTACCAAGTACAAATGTGTAATTATTAAGATTTTTAACTACTAGAAGATTATTACAAAAATATCAAGTTGATTTGTTTTACTTCAGTGTGTGAAAGGTAAATTGGTGCTCACCTCAGTTAACTCTGTCCTCTGATTTTCCCAGACAGGATATGACATCAGACCATAAAGAGGCACAAAACTAGTATTCAGCTTTTAAGTAGTGCCCTCTGTGTGTTAAAATATTAACAGTGTGACAAGAAGCCCCGGTCTCCCCTACCTGTCTACCTCTGTTTGATGTTTGCTCTTTTTAAGCAAGACCTCTTGTTTTTATTTTTTTGCCTTATGTTTGTGTGTTCTTGAAAAGCTGTTATGGAAAAAAAAAAAAAAAAAAAGAAAATGGCACGGCTGCTCAAACTGATTCACTTCCTTATTTTGTCTCCCTGTCGAAGCTTTACAGGTCTGAGATCCCATTTACCTTCTACGTTGAGCGCTGCGGTGCTTGTCGCGGTGCCGTAGTCGTTCTTGGCCTCACAGTTGTAGACGGCGGCGTCCTCTGGGAAGACTTCGATCAGCAGCAGCGTGTGCTCGTCTCCGTCGTGAAGGAACTTGCACTTGAAGCCAGGAGACAGAGCCTGGGAGTTCTTGTACCAGAAGACCTGAGGCCGGGGAACACCAGTCACCGCCACTGAGAAGCGAGCCGGTTTACCGGCCTCCACAGACTGGGGCTCCATGTGGCGGACAATCTGAGGGGGCTCCGGGACTGGAAGACAAAGAGGAGGGGAGCCGCTTGCTGAGCCGGGATGGAGAATTAGGATTTGTTTGTGATAGCACATGACCACCTGAAATACTACAGCTGTCACTTTAACCAGAAGTCAAGTCAGGTTTTTAGGGAGAAATTGGTTCGAATTCTAAAAAAAAAATCATAAGTCAATAAAATTAGAAACAGATAAATTCTAAATTAGGGATGCACCGGTTGGCCACCGATTAAAATTGGCCGGTTTGCACGTGGAACGGCCCTAGCTTGAGACTGGCCGGTATATTTTATTAATCCGGTTATGTGCTTCTGGTCTCCCAATTTCATACTCTGACTCTGAAACAACATGTCGACTGTGTGGAAGGTTTTCAGCGTGGGGGGAAGAGAATGCAAAGTTTGGTGTTTGCAATTTCTGCAGGGAGAAAGTAAGCCATGGAGGAACAACCAAGAAATCGTTTGGGGCCGCCAACTTAATCCAACATGTAAGACGCCACCCGGGTGAATACGACAAATTTCTAGAACTGGAAAACACCAACAATAAATCAGCAATCAGTTTACAGCTGACATGTGGACATCCAATGTAAGCTTGATGTCTTATTCATTTTAATTTAATTTTAATTGTAATATCATATATATATTTATTTATTCATCTATTTATTTATTTATTTGTTTTTCATTCAAGAAAAATTACAAAAAAATGTTTTCTGTCAACTTTAAATTTTAGAGGGAAAACCAGTATCGGAAAACCAGTATCGGCCAAATCACCCTTTATAAAAACGGGATCAGAATCCTGCATCCCTATTCTAAAGTAGTGCTTTTCAAGCTGCATGTCAAAAATATCTCAATTTTCAGGGCACTAATGCATGAGATGTTGAGTTGTGTCCTGTTTTTCCATTTGTGTCCAAGAGAGGGTGACAGAGCATCAGCATATATGGAGGCTCACAGTAAACAACTGTAGCGATAGGGAATTCAAGATGGAACTAAATTATGGATTTGATTTTAATAAATACACATTTTTTTCCACTGAATAACACTTTCACCCCTGTAACAGGCTCATTACTGTGTTCATATTCATCTCTGCCAAGATTATATCACAGCTGGATATATAATTTGTATTTAAGGGATAGTTCACCCATTTTGAAAAACCTGATATTATTTCACTTCCCCCCTAGCTGTTATGTAGGACAGTGGAGGTGCCGTCTTCCTCTCATCGTTACAGAGTACCGGACACTAGCTGGATGCTCCAAATGCTAACTGTTAGCCACCTGCCATTGAGTTGTACTTCCCCCCGGCTAACATTCTGAAAAATAACTGCCTTAATCCACTCCAGCTGATAAATAAAGTTTGATTTTGATGATGTGTGTCAGAATTTTTGTAATCTGAAATGTTGTAAAAAAGTTGACCGAAACAAAAGTCAACAGCAGAACTATTTTCTTGTGTGGCAGCTCTCTGTGCTGGACAGCTATTTTCAAGAATGTCAATGTAACAACATGTCCTACCTAAAAGCTAGGGGGTAAGTGAAATAATATCAAGTTTTTCAAATGGGTCAACTATTCCTTTAATATTTATTCGTTTATGTAGATCTAAATTCAAGGTTCACAGAAATTTGAGTTTGTGTGCAAATTCAAATACAAATACTGTGATGTGTCATATGAGACATCGGCTCTGTGACTTACTGTTGACGCGCAGGTGCATGGTGCTTCTGTTCTTGCCAGCGATGAAGATGTACTCGCCGGCGTCACTCCTGTAAGTCTCAGAGATAGTCAGACGATGGACCTTCCTGATGGTCACGTAGTTGAACCTCTGCTCTGCCGAGAATTGAATCTCCACTCCGTTCCTCAGCCAGCGACCCTCGACGTCGTCCTCGTTCACCTCAAACTCAAAGGTCGCCCTCTGTTTCTCAATAACCTAGGAAAGAGGAGTCCTGTTTTAGTATTTCTGCTTTATTATCATTTAATCAGGTGCATCTAATCACCCAAATGCACCTCAAAGTACCCAGATTAGAAGGACTAGTTGTGAAGTAGGGGACGTGCTAGCTAAAATGCTACCTCCCCCTGGCTAACATTCTGAAAAATAATTGTCCAGCACAGAGAGCTGCCACACAAGAAAATTGTTCAACTGTTGATTTTTGTTTCGGTCAACTTTTTTACAACATTTCAGATTACAAAAATTCTGACACACATCATAAAAACCAAACTTTGTTTATTTATCAACTGGAGTGGATTAAGGTATTTATTTTTCAGAATGTTAGCCGGGGGGAAAGTACAAGTCAATGGCAAGCAGCTAACGGTTAGCATTTGGAGCATCCCACTGGTTTCCGGTACTCTGTAACAATGAGAGGAAGACGCCACCTCCACTGTCCTACATAACAGCTAGGGGGTAAGTGAAATAATATCATGTTTTTCAAAATGGGTGAACTATCCCTTTCATGATTAGTACAGAAACCTGTTGTTCTTTCCAGGAAGCTTTAACATTTCATTCTAAAGACCAGCACGTTAAAAGAAACGTGGTATTTCTGGTTCAGGTAGGCCTCACCGTGATTGACTTCTCAGCCGGTTCGGTGATCCTGATGTCGCGTCCCTCCACGGTCAGGTGGGCCTTGGACACGCTGGATCCGGCCACCACCGAATATTCTCCAGCATCTGACATGCGGACGGTCTGGATCATCAGGCGGTGCACGTACTTTTCTGCTGTCACCACGTACCTGAAACATAAAACCCAGACGGTTCAGACTTCATTCAAAACCAAACCAGAAAAAAATTATATTTCTGTGTTTAAAACGGTCTATGATGGTAAATGAAATGATAAAAACACAGGCATCGTGCTGCGTAAATGAGCTCTGCACCTTTCTTCAGTCAGATCCAGCTCCTGTCCGTTCTTCATCCACATCACTTGGATGTTTGGCTCAGAAACTTCACATTCAAAAGTAGCTTTCTTCTTCTCCGTGATCTTGATGTCTCTGATTTTCTTGGTGAATTCTATCACGCGAGCTGAAAAACAAACACAAAAAAATGGTCACCACAATGAAATCAATAAAAGAACAAGAAAAAAAATCGGTGAAATTCATGAAATTACCTTCAACAAAAAGGTTGGCTGCTGTGGCGGCAGAGCCGGCCACAAACCGGTACTCCCCTCCGTCTCCGAAGTGAACGTTTCGTATGGTGAGCGAGTGAGTCAGCTGTTTGCTGCGGACCTGGCACCTGTCTGACGACTTGATCTCCACGCCGTTCTTCAGCCACTTGTATGTGATGCCCTCGTAGTTGACGGTCACCTCAAACGTGATGGTGTCTCTCTCCTGGGCGTTCAGGTCTTTCAGCATAGAGGTGATCAGGATGGCTGAGGAGGGAAGAGCACAAATAAACACAAAACTAGTGCCAGAGTGGAGAAAACACTGGCACGGCAAGTTTGGATGTAGTTTTTCTTGTAAGAACTAAGGCCGGGACTTCGATGTGTTAATTTCGATTTTTTTAATTACAGAAAAAGTAACGCGCTAGAAAAATTAAGGCATTTAATTGCACTTTATTTCTGCACTCCTGACAACACAGAGCGTTTCTCAGTGCCCTAATTCCTGACACACCGATACCGCTCAGGATACTGGGAGAATAAAAGGGATTTAGGTCAGTCAAAGGACCATTTCTGTTTCTGTTTTTATTTTTTTAAACATTTTAGATGGTAGAAATGGCCCTTTATGTTTAACTGTTGGTCTGTTTACTTTATTCACCATTTTCAGTGGTCAGGGTTTCCACTGTTCTGGAATGAACTTGAAAGTAAAACAAAAAGAAACATTTTCAAGACACTGAAAGTTCTTGAGTTTACAAAAAATCCTTAAAAAACTTGAATATAGCCAACTTGAATTTATGAGTTAGAGCCTTGTGAATGTTGTCATTGATGGAAAATAAACAAGATTTTGTTGTGTTGTTGCATATCCATTGATTCAGTTGTCTACCAAAATTCATTTGGACTGAAAAATGTTGCTTCTTGAGTCAAATATTGTGCAATTAAAATGCGATTAATTGAGATAATTAATTACAAACACTCTAATTAATTAGATTATTTTTTTTAATCGAGTCCCACCCCTAGTAAGAACCAAAAATAAACTATTTCATCAGCAAATTTCTTAAGATGACTGCTAACTTCAATTCATGCTCTTTATATTTAACTTTCATTCCAGCAGTCAATATTTATTTCATTTAAACTGCGTGGATTTTATTTTGGAGCAAATTTATGGACTTACGGCTAACAGTGAGCGTTGCAGAGACTCTGTCGTTTCCACAGACAAATGTGTACTCTGCAGAGTCATCCCTGCTCGTGTTCATGATTTTGAGCTGGTGCAGTTTGCCCTGAACCACAATCCTGAACTTCTCGCTCATCTCGATCTCCACGCCGTCCTTCAGCCAGGTCGACGGGACATTGAAATGGGAGACTTCACACTCGAATGTGGCGACGTGGGTCTCCGGGACCTTCACGTCCTTCAGGGGCCTGGTGACACGCAGAGCTGAGGAGGACAGATGCAAACTCAGAATGAATTCATGATGAAAAAATGCAATACTTAGCTATTTATTTAACAAGGAAAAAACTCCCCAGAGTTAGCATGGAGATCATTTGCATCTGTACTTCCCTGGAGTAATAATGTTTATAACATGTTTCATATTTCAGTCTTTTTTTTTTTTTTCTAATCCTCTCCTTTGATTCAATTCCTTTATTTAGCCAGAAAGGTCCCATTCAGATACAATATCTCTTATACCTGGTTAAAAAAAAAATCACAGAAAAGTTAAAAATCTAATAAATAAATAAATAAAAACTTGCTTCAGGAAAGGTATTTTCTGTAAGTTAGTGCATGATTTATTTTGTTTGCTGATGTGTTTAAAATGTTTATAGCAATCTACTTTCTGGATCATTTTCTTTGTGAAGCATGACAATCATTCTGGAAGAAACAACACAAATGATTATTATAATAATAAACTCCTGCAGGGGCGCGTACCCTCCACAGTGAGCATGGCGCTGCACTGCAAGTGTCCGACCACGGCGGTGTATTCTCCCGCATTGCTGCTGTCCACGTTCTGGATGATCAGCTTGTGCGCCTTCCTCTCCGACAGGATCTTACACTTGTCGCTCGGTTTCAGCTCCACATTGTTAAACATCCACTTGACCGGGATGTCATCGTGGGACAGGCTCATCTCAAAGGAGGCCGTGGCGTCCAGCAGTGATGTCACATCCTTTATCTTCTTCACAATCTTGATTGCTATGGGAAAAGTAGGAAAACGCACATGTTGACTAGTGCATAATTAATTTGGTGTTTAACTGGGGCTGAACAGTAATTATAGCTCAAAGGTAAACAAACGGCTCTATAATTGGCCAAAATACAAAAAGGTAAGACAACATATTGTTTTGATACCATGTCGGGTTGTGTGTGGGCTTTGCAGGCAGCTGCTTTGCCCTGTTCACGGTACTATGTGACGTTAACAACACTGAAATGTTTAGTGGTACAGAGTAATGGACCATACCAGCCTACTTTCACCTCTAAAAATGTGTTACTATATCAATATAAAAATGATTTTGTTTCTAATAAGCACAGGAGTGTTTCACAGCTTCCTGGTGCAATTTTTGTGATTTCTCTCCTCCCATTGTTTTGGAAAATTACGCTGTCTAAAATGACAAAGATGATGAATTTGCTGGATATTATCACCAATATTATTGTTTCAGGAGTTAATGAACAATTTTTTTCATGCACTTTTGGCTTTTTATATCTTGACTACTGAATTGAAGTGGTGCAATAATACTTATATTCCAATATTCTCTGAGGTTGATAGTAAAAATTTAAATTGCATTACATGACTAATGCAAAAAAAAAAAAAAAGAAAAAAAAAAAGAAATTCCTGTCTCAAACATGTTCATCAGGACCTTTTACATCTTTGTTCTCATTGAACAAGAGACCTGTCACTGATAAGAAATAAAGGTTCAGACCAAAGTGCTCAAGTTTTTTCTTTTTTTCTTTTGCTAGAGGAAAAACAAAAAACACTCTACTTACTCTCCACATTGAGCCTGGCATTTGCGGAAAGTTTTCCCAGCTTGAAAGAGTAAACAGACTCGTCCTGTGTGTTGCAGTTCTTGACTTTCAGAGTGTGGACCATGCCATCAGAGGTGATCTCATATTTGTCGCTGTTCTGCAGGTCCACTCCGTTCTTGATCCACTGGGATCCTTTGACGTTGCTGTGGGTCAACTCCAGGGTGAAAACTGCCTCCTGCGTCTCCGTCACCGTCTGGTTCCTCAGAGTCTTTTTGATCTTCACCGCTATGAGACAAAAACCCTCACTAGGTTCAGCATTAAGAAACATATAGTCACTGTAAGTTCTGTACATCATTCATTATTCGGTTTATCTAAAATATATAGGATCCACACTGTCAAAAGATATTGCTGAAGTTACCTTTGGGCCTTTAAAAAATGCAAATGTTGATTTTAGCTGAATAGCTGAATGCTCCAGATGCTAACTGTTAGCCACCTGCCATTGAGTTGTACTTCCCCCCGGCTAACATTCTGAAAAATAACTGCCTTAATCCACTCCAGTTGATAAATAAACAAAGTTTGGTTTTGATGATGTATCTCAGAATTTTTGTTATCTGAAATGGCGTAAATTGACAGAAACAAAAATCCATGGTAGAACTATTTTCTTGTTGCAGCTCTCTGTGCTGGACAGTTATTTTTAAGAATGTTAGCCAGTGGGAGGTAGCGTTTTAGCTAGCACGTCCAGCACGGAGAGCTTCCACACAAGAAAATGGTTCTACTGTTGATTGAACTTTATTACACCATTTCAGATTACAAAAATTCTGACACACATCATCAAAACCAAACTTTATTTATCAAGTGGAGTGGATTAAGGCAGTTATTTTTCAGAATGTTGGCTGGGGGGAATTCCAATCAATGGCAGGTGGCTAACGGTCAGCATCTGGAGCATCCAGCTAGTGTCTGGTACTCTGTAACAATGAGAGGAAGACGCCACCTCTACGCTCCTACACAACAGCTAGGGGGTAAGTGAAATAATATCAAGTTTTTCAAAATGGGTGAACTGTCCCTTTAATAAGAAATAAAGCACTGAGACATTAGTTCTGTGAAGTTCCATCAATATGAGCAAGGTATTCTTTAACTGTTACTATGGAAAGTTCTTGTCAAGTGAAGATAAAAAATTCACTAAAGTTCGAACCATTCACGTCCTGTATGTGTAGAAAAGATGGTACCTACCCTCCACCCTGAGGTTGGCTGTGGTCTTGGAATTGGCGACCTGGTAGGTGTATTCTCCAACATCCTGAGGTCTGGTGATGAGGATGACAAGGCGTCTGACGGCTCCCTTCACCTCGCTCACCACATTATCGCTGAAGTCGACAGGTTTGCCTTCCTTCAGCCACTTGCCCTCAGCGTTAGCGTTGGCGACTTCGCACTCCAACTCAGCAGTCTGGGATTCGGCAACAGTTACATCCTGCAGGGGCCTGGTGATGGCTCCACCTAGTGGCATCACAAGAAAACATCAGTTTGTTTGATGTTTATAGGTGAATGCATCACTTTATTTTGTTAAGATTTCTTTGGGATTTCTGCTTTATTTGACTGGTCACTGCAAAAGGATTTAATCTTAAAGGTATGCGCTGTTCCACCTGAGCCACCGGGATGGGACAGTCTAAGGACAAAACTACCCTGCCACCATTAGGGGGGATTCTATGAGAAATTAGAAGAAATTTCTCTTTAATTTTAGGAAAATTCCAGTTCCAATTCCATACAGTTTTAAGCAGATTTTTTTAATACAAAAAATAAAGAAGGTGCAAAGTGTGTGAAGGGAAGAGTTTTGGTATGTCCAAAACTTGTTTTCTCAATCGTTGTGTAACTCAAAATGCTGTTCAAATGCTTGCACACCACAAAAATGCTTTAAATATACTGCATGAAGCCTACCAGAGACTGTGAGCTTAGCACTGGATGTCTTTTCTCCGGCATGGAAGGTGTACTGGCCCTCTTCATCCTTCATGGCGTCGACAACAGTCAGAGTGTGAATCTTCCCCTTGGACTCCATCTTGTATTTGGGACTGGCTTTGAGCTGCTGGTTCTTAAACGTCCAGACTGGATCGATACCAGGGTGAGAAACCTCAACCTCAAAGGTGACATTCTGGGACTCTGAGCAAACCTTGTCTTCCATGTGCCTCACAATCTGCACCTCTGTAAAAGTACCAGCGTGGTTTTTAGAGGAATAATACACAAAAAAGGGAGTCACACAGTGACTTGTAACACTGGGAACAGATTACAGTGTAGTAAGATTACTGAATCTTTTGGATATTGACTTAAAATAGCAACTGTTGATCAAGAAAAAGACAGATTCTTACTCTCGACCGACAGGCTGCAGCTGGTGTCAACCTTGCCAACCACCAGTTTGTAGCGTCCTTCATCGGAGGCGAAGGTCCTGGTGAAGACCAGGCGCTGCTTGGCTCCCTTTGCTACCATCTGGATTCTGTCACTGGGCATCAGCAGCTTGTCGTTGTGGTACCATTTCACTGAGCTGATATCCTGGGCGGAGATCTTGGCCTCCAGAACAGCCTTGGTGCCCTCAATGGAGGATACATCCTTTAGTGGCACCACAATGTCAATGGCTGTGAGGAAAGACGACCACAGAAGAAATGACCAGAGGTAATAGAAAACATAAGATTTCAAAATATTGTACTAATCAGAGAAGCTTAACTTGTTGACAAAAGTAAATGTCATGTTGGCAGTCCTGAAGACATGCATTGTTTATACTGATGTCAACCTGAAATTCCCTATAACTGACAATAATATTGGTGTGGTGCGGTTTCCTACAAAGCCCTTGTAGCTGAAACCATTCCTTTATTGTGTAATCTTGTCTAATCAGCCAAAGCAGGTCTCATACTCTGAACGCTTAGTTTCCCAGAGGTGGAGATGTCCTGGGCAGGAACAACAAAGGAGTAGGAGGCAGCATCCTCTCTGCTGACGTTCTCCACCAGCAGCTTGTGAACCTGCTTATCGATGACAATGTGCACTCGGTCTGAGGCAGAGATGGCCTGGCTGTTCTTCATCCATGTTCCTTCGACGTTCTCCTGGGAGAATCTGACCTCCAGCTGAGCGATGTCTCCCTCACAGACGGTCAGGTCGGTCAGGGGCTGCATCAGGGTCACAGGGCGCACTGCAGGAACAGAGACATTGTTCATCACCATCAATGCTGTTGCTTCGTTCCACACAAATGACCGATGACTTAAAAACAACTTACAGCAAATCTTCAGAGAACTTCTAACAGGTTAAAAATCATTCTTCAATCCATTAATAAGATCAATTAAAAATGCTTACATTTCATTTTCAGGGAGGCACTGGTCCTCAGATCTCCACATACGAAGCTATATTTTCCCTGGTCCTCTTTCTTGACATCTTTGACAGTCAGAGTGTGTCTTCCACGGCGAGAGGACATGACATATTTACTGCTGGGAGAGATTTCCTTGTCTCCGAAGTACCAGGTTCCCTCAACATCCTCACGTGACAACTCAACCTCAAACTCTCCGGAGAAGGTTTCAGGTACCTCAATGTTCTCCATATGCTTGATGAGATCCAGGGCAGCACCTGGATAAAGAACAATGTTGGGAGCCACCTTCTCAAGCCATTGTCAACCAAACCAATCCAATCCAATCAAATCAAATAACACAGACTTAAGACAAAGGCAAAAATACACAGAGAACTGATGTAAAGATCACCTTCCACATGTAGTCTTGCGCTTGTCCTGACACTCTCATCATCGGCGACCACACAGGTGTACTCTGCATCATCCTTCATATCAATGATCAGCACAGACAGGAAGTGCACCTTTCTGTCAGAGTGCATTCTGTATTTGTCTCCAGAGAATATCTGTGCATTGTTCTTCAGCCATTTGACCTTGACGAAAGGCTCATTGGTCTCACACTCAAAGGTTACCATAGTGTCCTTCTCATTAGCACTGGCATCCTCCAAGGCTTGGGTGAAGTTAATTGCTGCCTTGGCTGCAATGAAAGTAACAAGTGAGACTTAAATAATTTGGGACATGGAACATGCTGGTTAGAATATGGGGTTTAATTTTCAGAAGCATGATATTAAAAAGATACAAAATTAACAACAAGCACTTTGGCATTAAGAAACAATACCTTGCACCAACAGGAAGGCGTGGCTTGAGGACTCCCCAGCGACGTTCATGGCTTTAACCATGATGCTAGCAGAATCCTCTGCTGTGACGTCTCTTATCACCAGTTCACATACATGGTCCTCTGGCCAGTACCAGTAAATACGGTCAGACTTCTCCAGCTGAATGCCATTCTTAAACCACTGGCACTCGGGCTCTGGTCTACCAACCACTCTGACTCGGAAACGAACCTCATCCATTGGAGCAACAGTCTTGCTTGCAATACGCTCCAGGATCTTCGGAGCCTCCATGCTGGGGGAGAGCTGGACCCTCTCTGGTTTGATTGTTGGGATGGTCACTTTGCCCTGTTCCTCCAATTTCTTCCTCTCAGCCTCTTCTTTCTCCTTCATGTGGTGAAGCAGCTCATCTTTTGTCTTCTTCAGCAAGTCTTCATAAGAGTCATCCCTTTTTCGAGATTTGAACTCCACAGCAGAAATGGACTCGTAGAACCCTTCTTCTGTCCTGCGCTTAAATTTGCTCCTCAATTCCTCTGACTCCTCTGTGGTTTTCTCATGAACGATCCTCTGGGCCTTCTTCAGCTTAACAACTTCCCTGTCCTGTGTGGCCTCACTGGGTCGGTCAACCTTCACAACATCAAATCCGACTCTGCCAGCCTCTTGTAAGGTCTCGGCAGCCTTCGGTTCTGGAGCACGACGAAGGACAGACCTAAAGTCTTCTCTCTGTTGAATCTCCAACTTCACCGTGTGCTCAGCTGTGCCCAAAGGATTATCTGCAACAACCCTGACCTCTCCTGAATCATACGATTTAATATCAACAATCTCCAAGTAATAAATACCATCGTAACGGAGTCTGTATCTCTTGCTCTTACGAATAAGTTGTCCATTGAGGTACCAGTTAACCTTGGGTGTTGGATAACCAGTCACTCTACAACGGAATCGTGCAACGTCCCCTTCTAGCACCCTGGCTGGTTCGGGAACAAGGACAATCTCAGGTTTTACCTTTTCTGTCTCCTCCTCAACACTGACTCCATAGGGTCCTCCTTCATGAGCTAAGCGCTCCATCTCATCTATTCTGTGTGCTCCCTTCCTGCCCTCAGGAAGCTGTGTTTCTTCAACCAGGCCTTTCTCATCCTTGACAATCAGGGTGGCTGAGGTCTGGTCAACCCCAAACTTGTTGGTAGCTTTGCAAGTGATGACACCGCTGTCTCTAGCATAAGCAACTTCATAGTCAAGACTGCAGTAGCCAAATTCATTGACCATGCGCAACCTGTTAGCAGCTGCCAGGGGTTTGCCATCATGTAGCCACTCAACCACCATAGTTGGGTCACCAATAGGGGTCAGTCTGCATTCAAAATGAGCTGGACCAAAACGCTTCATTCTGACAGAGGTCAGCTTCTTCTTGAACTGTGGTTTCTGCTGCTTCTCTTTGTCATAAAGGTCTCCTTCCTCCCACTGCTCTTGACCATAACGGAGATGAAGGGGTTCGACCTCTGGAGGAGCAATCTCTTTGGCCTTGTAGGTTCCTTTGGGAATAATGAGTTTCTTCTCTGGTTCAGGCTCCACAAAGTCCACCTCAACATTGACCCTGCAGCGTGTGGTATCTCTTCCAGCCTTGTTGATGGCTGTAGCTGTGTACCATGCACTGTCAGATCCCACTGGTGAGGGGATCTGGAATTTGGCTTCTCCTCTGGTTCCTTCAATCCTGAAAAAAGTTATATTTCATATATAATATCTGATTTATAATTTATTATTTTTTGTTGCATAACAGTTCTAACAGTTCTAATAACCATGAAAAATGCAAGAAATGCATGCAAGACATGAAAGAAAACTGATGGGTGTGAAGAGAAGATAATAACTGTAAATGAACTGAGCTCAAATGTACATGATTCCACTTGTGAACACTACTCTAAATAGTTAAATAAGAACAATTATGGTGCTCTTTTACCCACAAATATAGTTTGCAGCCAGACTGTGAATTTATAGTTACAGAACATACCTGATGTTTGGGTGCTTATGCGGGGTGATAATGTCACTGTTTTTGAGCCAGACAATGTCGGGTAAGGGGTTCCCGATGGCCTTGACAGCCAACTCAACCAAGGTACCCTGCTTTACGCTAATGTTCTTCAGCTTCTCAATGAACTGGGGACGCACCAAGGTTTCTTTAGCTGTGGACATTGCAAAAAACATAATCAGTCAAGAACACAGAAAGTCATGAAGAGGCCACAGACATCCCCTTCTAGAAAAAGAACATTGTACACAGAATCTCACAAATGATCTGCAGTCTTACCATCAACTGTGAGAGTTATGGAGATAGAGGACTTCCCAGCTCTGTTCTGAGCAACAACTGTCCACTCTCCAGAGTCTTGTGGCATGGCTGGGACTATAATCAAAGACTGAGTCCCATCCTCCTTAATCACTATCTTGTGGGTGTAGTCACTAACCACTTGTTGTCCTAAGAAGAGAATGAGCAGATTTTAATGGGAGAATGGCAATCTTGTACAAATACAAAAATATTACAAAAACACGTGACAAAACAAAAAAAAAGACGGTGCTAAGATATATACTTCGCTCACCATTGTGGAACCAGTAAGTGTCAGGCATCGGTCTGCCAACAACCTTCAAGTCAAATCTGGCAGTCTGTCCCTCAGAACATTTGCATGAGGAAGGCTTCATGACAAACACAGGCTTGTAGAGTCTCTCCAGCTGAGCCTCATCTGTCTCATCAAGCCTGCGAGCAGGAGACTGTCCGGGCGAACGGCTGGCAGAACGGCCGGGTGAGCGGCTCAGAGAGCGAGGAGATGTGGACCTGAGAAAAGATCAGAGTCATCAACAGAAGAAGGAAGAATGTGACTCTGGGTTTTGATAATAATGGCAATAATAGTAATGGCAACTAAGATAAAGCAAAGATTGTCCCACTCTGCACAGATAAGTCCTTGTTGGTTGGCAATCTAAAAAAGTTTAAGGCACACTGATGTTTGTAAAAGTCTTTTATTCAACTACATGGGTCAACATGCTCTAACGTAGCAATCTCCTTCAGGGCCAGGGTTCTGACCCAAAATCAGTGTTTGTTAGGTTGCCAACCAACAAGAACTTACCTACACAGTAGGGGTGGGAATCTCTGGGCATCTCACGATTCGATTCGATTACAATTCAGAGGGCTACAATGCCATAATAAAACGATTATCGATGCATCTCCATGCATTTCTTTTTTCTCACTGTGTGACTACTTGCTGCTTTTAAAACAAAGTATTTGTTATGATCCATGATTAAAATAAACCACAGATACATCTTTTATTAAAACAAAAATGGGAGAGATGTATGAACTGGAAGGTTACATTTGGAAAATGCAACAAATTTCTCCCAGCATTGCAAAGAACCAACAGGAAAAGAAAATTGCCTGTAACACTAACAGCATGCTGAATCACTGAACATAAAAGCTGCTGTAATTCACAAATAAATAATAGACTTCTAACCAAAAATCATCCTGTTATGTGCAATGAGCAACATAATCCTTCAGACAAATAAAAATCCATCGTGCAATAGTAAAATCATAGCATAGCTTGCATATCGTGTGGCTCTTGTCCAGATCCCTTTTCCTTTCAACTTCATAGAAGCCACACGCTAGCTTTTACAGCAGAGGGTGCTGGTTGGATTTTACATTAAGCCAGTGAGTACATTTACATGCACACAAGTGACCTGATTACTGAGAGAAACCGGGTTCTGCTGCCATACGCCTATCATTGAAAATCCCGTTTACATGCACTCCTCAGTAATCAGGTTTCTCCTCCACCGCGACCTCCTCCAGCCTGTCACTGCAGTTTACCGGGCAGCAGCAGCTGCTGGCAGCCAGATGCTGAGCACTCGTCACCGGGCAGAGGATACAAGTCAGTCGGGGCTAACGTTGACATGAAATTGTTCGGCATTCTTCAACAAGCATGAATCAGAATCAGAATCAGAAAAGCTTTATTGTCTGTCGTGACAAAAAATCATCTTAGACGTCGCTCATACAACAAACAACACAAAACAGAAACACACAATTCCTAAAAACCTAGTGAGATAAAAGAATATTGAAACATAAATAATTCATACAGAGTTCAAGAAAGCGTGGTGAAGTGCATGTGCTGGAGATCATTTATGAGCTATTGTTTGTTTAAAATGTTTATGGCGGTGGGGATAAAAGAGTTGCGGTAAGTGTTCTTCTTGGACAGGGGGACTTTATATAATCTGATGGTAGAAGCTGGAAGGACTTGTGCAGGGGGTGAGTGGGATCTGCTGTGATGGGGTTGGCTTTCCTTGTGACTGCTTGGGTATGGAGTACTGATAATGGAGTCTGGGTTTTGCCAGTTATTTTATTTGCTTGATTGATGATCCAGGAAAGCTCTGATTTGCTCTTGATGGAGCTGAACCAGGGCGTGATGTTGAAAGTGAGGACCGATTCAATGAGTGTCTTGTAAATGGCTGTTAAAATGTATGGCTGTTAAAACCACATGCGTTGTTGTGCCTTCTTATAGACAGAGTCAGTGTGCTGGGAGAAGGACAGCAGGTTATCCACCATTGTGTCCAGCTACTTGAATGCCTCAACCTGCTCCACTGCCTGTCCCTGCATGTAGAACATCAAGTTTTTACTACTATGTTCTCACTAGTGTTTTTGTTATGTTTTCCCCATAGACTGTCCGGCGAGCGCTGCACTTCCAAGTTACGCCTTTTTCGTTCCATGAAATCTATGTTATTACCCTCTGGTTATTAACATTTAGAAAAATCTCTTTGTGAATCGATTCAGAATTGTTTATGTCCGCATCATGATGCATCTAAGAATCGATTTTTTCTCCCACCCGTACTGCGCGGAATGGACAATCTTTGTTTTAACCACAAGGGTTAATTATTCCTCAGTCCTTTGATTACACAAAATTGTACCTGATTCTCTGCATTGCTGGTTGAGGTGTGTATCTCGTAGGTGTTCCTACTCCAGAAGGCTCCACATAGAGCTTCCCAGAGCTGACAGCATTTCCCTTCATGTTGCTGGCGAAGGCTGTGTAAACGCCCTCATCCTCTGGCAGCACCACAGGCACACGCAGGCTGGCTCTACCATCCTGAAGAACCTCCATCTGGTAGCGGCCACCATGTTTGATACGGTTGCCATCTTTGTACCATGCAATCTATTGAGAGGAAAAAAACAGTTCTGGTGAAATTCTGAGACACTTATTCCTCTGATTGTCACAATCAGAATACATAAATGGCTGTTTTCCGCTTTACCTTGGGCAGTGGCATTCCAGCCATCTTGCAGTGGAAAGTGACACCCATTCCCTCCATGATCCTATAGTTTTTGACTGGAGTATCAAAGGATGGCTGCACAGCTTCATCCTCTGCTGCAGTCACCATCAATTCTCCATCTTCTGTCACTATCTCTCTGTAGGTAATCCTCATGATACGGAGCTCAATCTCCTGGATGATCCTCTCTTCAAAGGCTGAAATGTGGAACTCCTGGAAAAAAAAGGTTTCAATTAACATTAAAGTTGAATCAATGGCTACTGAGAATTTCACATCATCTTGGCAGCATGTGGTTACAACTCAAGAGTAGTTTTTCGCTCAAAAGTACCGTTTCTGAAACATAGCTCATGGGGGTCGTCACCCTCCTCTGTTCCAACTCGTACTGACTCACGATCACAGTGGGCTCGTGCACCACCGTTGTTGTCACTTCAGTTTTATATGTCAAGTCATGCTGCTTCATGTAGGCCTCATATTCCTCTGCAAACACAAATACAGAAATACAATCAGACAAAGGTCCAAAAATCATTGATTGAATCATTGATAAATATAAAACATTTTGCCAAAAAAAAAAGAAAAGATTTATCCTTCATGAAAAAAGGTAAGTAAAGGTAAGTAAAAAGGTAAGTAAAAAAATCAAGTTAAACATTGCATTGCCCCTCAGACAGACAATCACAGAAGAAAGTCCGTGGACTGAGAGATGAATGAAGGTACCTTCTTCCAGCAGACCGGCAGAAGCTGATGCTTCTCCATGTGGGTTCTTGGCGAAGATGGAGTATTCTCCAGCATCATCGGCGAAGGTCATGGAGATCTCCAACCTGCATTCTCCAGTTTCCTTCTTGTAGGCAACTTTGTATCTGAAGAAAAAGCAAAACACTTAATCCAGTATCTCACTTAGTTTAAAGAAATCTTAAGGCAGCATTTGCACGAGACTGGATGAAAGACTGCTTCCAAAGGTTTGGCGCTCCCTCCCATGGCACTGCTGCCCAATGGAAAGAGGCTGATTGAAACTGTACCTGTATCCGGTAGTGAGGGGCACACCGCTCTTCTTCCAGATTATGTGAGGTTTGGGGCTTCCTCCGACCTGGCAGTCGAAGACGATGCTTCCTCCCTCCACTAACCTCTGGATGCTGGGCTTCTTGATGAAGAAGGGTGCAGCGGCCTCTCCAGTGCTCACCTCTGTCACAATTTGTTCCTTTGTCTCTACAGCAACACTAAAGAGACATTTCAAACTAATAGTTAGGGCAGATGCCCTGGCCATGGTGAATTAGATCGTCTATTGATCATTTGTTTCGGACAGATCTATAACTTTTATGAAAATATCATCATTGGGCGACACAACAAAGAGTGTTTACAGTAATCTTTTGGATTTGGCAACTCACGTTTTCTGTGCAATTCCAACTTCAGTGACTTGTGTAGTTTCTTCTCTGCTCTCGATTTCCTCTGATACTAGAAAGGAGAATCAAGGAAGTTTGTCTACTGAGTAAGACCACAGAAAATCCTTTAATAAGCAGCAAGAGCTCCTTGTATGGAACTTTGAACTTGCTGTTTATAAATGTTCATGCCAGCTGTATGATCAAACTCGTCCATTACATCCATCTTGTCATCATCTTGAAAGTATATCGCATAATACCATTTTCTGTAATTTCTTTGCAGATATTTCTGCAAATATATATATATATATATTT
>OMLF01036618.1:0-15255 GCA_900302615.1 Holocentrus rufus | reverse complement strand
ATTAGAAAATACATTCAAAATGAAATAAATAACAATAATTAAATGAAAGAATAAATGAGTGTGTCTTCATTATGCATTGGTTTAATCATTCTAATCATTCATCATCTGTTTCTTGGTTGTTGCAAGGTTACGGATGATGTGTCCCCAGCTGTGCAGGCTTGGCCTGAATTCTACAAAGTAGGGGACACATCATCCATCTCTCTCTGTTCCTGACCGGATGTTGGTTCCCACCAGATTTTGGCAGAAGCCAAATGTGATGGAAACCACAGGTTTCCTCTGTGTGGTTGATCCATCCCACACCCACACAGCACATGGTCAGTTCATCCAGATGTTGCACACACCACTGACAATTTAGACTTTCACACTTCATTGTACTTCTGTGCATTTAATTTTAGTTTAATGAATTTATTTTTTTTTACATTTAATGTGTAGAGATCCATTTTTGTTGCAAACTATGAGCTAGTTCAAATCAAAATGGAGAATTTTTTGGAAACACTGAGGTTGTGTTTGCAAGACTGACATAATACTGTGATTACCATGACATGGCTGGTTGTCATGAACACAAACACTGCCACACATCATCTGTAAGTAGGCCTGCTGTGTCATATTTATGACAAGTTATAATGCTTCAGCTAATCTTTATTTGTCATGACACTGACATGCCAAAAAGTGACATAAGTGACCACTTCTGACAATAGTCATACCAGGCCATGTCGTTGCAGGGAAAATTACATAATTGACCAAATGATACTTATTGTAATAATGAACAGTTATGAACACTGATGATGGCTGTCATGTCAGGGTAAAGTGTTATGTCAGTCTTATGAACACAACTTCAAATAAAGTGTTACCGTTTATTTTTAATGATTTTTGTATTAACATTTATTATCATTTATTATATATTACATAATGACTCTTTCCTCTATCTTGAGCCATCATAACTCAATATGCACCTTTTTTTAATCTGACAAACATTACCAAGCTAAACAAATGTTTCACAGTAAATACATGAAAAAAATTTATTCACTTGTCATATAGTCTTAGCTATTGTATCAAATGCTCTAACGCTGAAATAAATTACTGTAAATTACTATACTTTATCATTACTATAAATTAGTGTAAGCCATGCCAGTAATATCTGATATGTATTTCTGATAGGATTTGGGATTCCATTCACCACTATGGGAAAAGCCTTGCTTGTTCTCTATGGTTTGCTTGGCTGCTCGGCCACCATACTCTTCTTTAACCTCTTCTTGGAGAGAGTCGTCTTTTTTCAGAGTCATCATTTTTGGCCTTCTTCATGTGCTGGTGCCACAAGAGGAGAACACAACATAATGTTTGGCTCCACACAGGGGGTCGTGCTCAAGGAGAGGAGTGCAGAGGCAGTGAAGCTTGGAGAAACGAAGAGTGGAGGCCCTCTGTGTTTCAAGTCATGCTCATCCTCCCCTGTGCCACCATGGTGGTAGCATGTGGTGCTGCCTCCCTCTTTTCAGCCACGGAGGGCTGGAGTTACTTGGAGTCCCTGTACTTCTGCTTTATGGCTTTCAGCACAGTGGGCTTTGGGGACTTTGTGAGCGACCAGAAAGAGCACCATGAAGACAGCCAGGGATACAAGGTGGACAACTGTCTACTGATGATCCTGGGTGTGTGTTGCACCTACTCCTCTTTAAGTTTGTCTCTGTCATAATCAGAGTCTGAGGTAGATGCTGAAGGTGTCGGCATGGATGTATAGGGTCATCTGTTGCACTAGGTCAAAACACAGGCCACTGTTTACACTCTTGTTCTGACACTGAACCACCCATTTTTCTGTGTGAACATTCCGCACAGGCAGCACATGCAAACAATATCCAGTTTTGGCCACAACATGCTGTTGCTTTCCAGTGTTCCAGATGCTACTGGCAAATGCCTGTGTGATGAAGCCAAAGTGAAAACAGTACACCACAGAGACAGACAGAGAGATCACGGTAAAACAAGTGCAGGGTAATTGATTGCACAAGGAGAATGTGGTCGATGTCAGGCCTCTGCCCGTTTGACTGAAAATATTGGTATATAATAAATTATATATATAATATATATCATATAAATTTGTATATAATAGCCTCTTCTTTAGTGGCAATGAAAAATACTGTCTTCATTGTTAAGCATGTCAACGTTACTTGCATCATTCATCATGATACTGAGTTCCAGATTGTACTGCACACTACCACACATAGTACCTCACTAGCTGAGAACATCTTATAATGCAATTTAACGGCATGTGTATGAAAGCGTCATGGCGCATTTACTTGCTGTTTCGTCCTGTGTTTTCATCATTCAGCCTCATCGACCTATCTTTTGATGTAAGTAACAAATCTCTCCAGCAGAGGGAGACATTGCCCTTTGTAATAAAACCTGCATACCCGATGCCTGTCTATCTATCCATCTATCTATCTATCTATCTATCTATCCTTTGTGTAATGAAAAATTCTGAGCTGTGCTTAAATTTTTTCTTTTTTGGTGTACATTTTGTACACATGAAAGAAATACACGAATAAATCAATAGTTGTCTTCTGTTTTCCTTCCTTTGTAACGGTATTGTTATATTTAACTTGAGACAATAAATTTGTTATGAAAATAATCACTGATAACGAAAGAAAATAAAACAGTTGTACTGCGTGTGTCTTCTGTGCGTGGCTTGTGTGTGTGTGTGTGTGTGTGTGTGTGTGTGTGTGTGTGCGGTATCTTTGCGCGCTTCTCTCATATAGTGCAAGAAGGAGCACGTTTTTTGATTTTATTAATTGGCCGATGGACTTTCAATAATAAGTGCAAGCACAATTGCGAGCATTGTATTGCAATTACTACAATGCAATATGTGCGACATGCAGTTAATGCAACGCAATATGTGCGACGTGCAGTCTTCAGATAATGCATGGACGGTTGCGTGGACCGCTAATCGCGGAGGGACACATCATAAATGAGGCAGCACGGCACACCGGCATCTCTGGATTGAGGTTTCCGGGCAACTGTAACGCTACGCGGGCACATCATCGCTAACTTGTCTGAATAAATATTTCAACAAAGCTCGATAAGATTTAAGGGTTTGCATTGATAAAGCTATCTAACAATCACACCGTCCTCAAAAACCGATAAATATATATATATTATCATCTCCGAGGTGCCTGAAAACTCAACGGGACAATGGTGAGTACAGGCTACATTAACATTAGCAGCAGTCCTAGCTAGCTAGTTAACGTTATTAACATTGAACGCGCCGCTTTTGCGACCGTCTTCCTCGGAATAACAACCACCGAATATTCACTAAACTGGACAATTTTCACGTTCGCGTGAACATTAAAGCGCATTTATTCCAAGATAGCTATAAGTCAACTCCAAACTTAACGACATACTTAGCTTCTTAAGTTAGTTTATAAGTAACGTTAAACTAATCGTATTCTTAACATTTGCACTAACGTTAGCTAGCTAGCAAACTAAACTGTCGTCTAACGTTACCAGTTGTTCTCCAGATGTCATTAGCAATATTACTCCAGAACAACAACAGGAAGGGCAGACATTTCTTTACAGTCGTCCTGTGGCTGTTAAGTTACCACCATTGTTGGCCACTGGATTTGCCATCTAGTCAACAGCTGATGTTAGAAGCCTCATTTTATTCAGAAACCTGAAATGTGCGGAGTCGATCGTCACAACATATGAAAAAAGAGCATGTGTTGCCTGTTGTAATGTGCTGTCAATTAATAAGCTAGTTTATTTAGCTGCTCGGACATACTGGAACAGTTAATATTTTAATGTCAGTCTCAGTGGCCGTTTCAGGGTTTGCAGCTTTTAGCTTTGAATCGAAAGTGGGCGTGGTAGTGGTGGCGAAGGGGTTGCTGTGCAAAAATAGATCTTCAGCGTTAGCTTGAATCCCACATCGTTACCAGATAGCCAACAAGACTCGCCAACTAGCTTGTTGTAACTACGTTTTTGCATTCCACATGACATATTAGTGCAGCCTGGGTAGTAATATAACCTACCTCTCGAAAGCACAGCGGCAGTGTGTTTAGAGTGTAGTGTCTAGCGTGCGCAACAAGCGAATAAGGTTGTTGCCATGATTGCGATTACATAAGAATTACATCTCAATAATGTTCTAAGTTTGTATGCATCGTTGTATTAGTAGCAATGGTTAACCAATGTTTGAAGTGGATGTTATAAAAATTTTAACCGATGCATTCTCATAACCGAAGATGACAGCATCTCATCTTCTGTTGCATATTGCACCACGACGTTGAACCGCATTCTGCTCCTCCTGAATGATCCTCCTTGCCACCCCTCCTTCCTCGCCCCTTTCTCTACCACACGCCTCCCTTCCCCCCGCATTGAAACAAACCATGCTTGGTGCAGTAGGCTGTCAGGACCCGCAGTGCACGCTCTAAAAAGGAATGCGAATTCTAAAAAGACTTTATTGTTGCGGGACAAGTAAATCATTGTCCCCGCTGCCTCATCCTTTATGTCTCATAATTGTTTTTGCAGACAGAAGTGGGTCCTCGCTATGAGTCTGTATTACTGGCTCTCTGACAGTAGATCAGACACATGATCTGTAATAGATATTGCCATCTGTCAAGCAAGGAAACTTGGAGGAGACTACAACATCCTATTCATTTACACATTGTCCAAACAGTATTTGCATATCTAGACAGTACTTGACAAAGACCTCCAGCCCATGGGGTTGTCTGTTCTGTCCATGGAGTGGTGTGAAAGATTCTGATAACTGAAAGCCACTAATAGTATATTACTTCGCTATTCTGAGCTTTACACCACTGTAACCCTGAACTGTGCTATGCTCTGATCCAGACACTGCTTGCTTCAGCACCATTGAATTGGTTGGCAGTGGACAGAGTGAATACTCTGCAGTCTGTCTCTATCCCTCCTCCTTACTTTCCCCCTCTCCTCTCCCCATGGTGACTCATTGAAATGGACCAGAGGAGCACATGGCGTAACCACCCTGGGCTAGAGAAATGTTGGATTTAATCTGCTTGGTTTGCAAAGACAAAGAATGTGTTAGAAAAACATTTATATTTAGTTTGCAGTGCAATAGCTTATGGAACCTTTTTTGTTGTTTTGAGCCCATATTCTCACCTCTCCCATTGTGAGAGGCAGGAACTGTTGAGTGTTACTTCAGTGGGTGTTTGCTTCTTTACAGTGTCATTTGACATATTTATTTGATTCAGTTAGCTATGAAGCTACATGAGTTTTATTGCTGCTTTTGGTCACACTAGATACGATACTAAATAAGTCCCCAGGCTGTGTGGTAACATAGTATTAACTTTAATTCATTCTGCAGCTAACTGCAGTGCCTTAAGATTGTAGGCCGGTGGGATTAGCTCTGCAGCAAAATGTAAATTTTTGTTGTCACCGATCAGGTCAGTTATTCTCTTATAATCTGAGGATTCTTATTATATGAGAATGGAATAGGATGCAGATACAAAGAAATACCAACTCTAAAGCAACAGTTGGCACAGAGGCTAGGCCTGTGATGATGAACCAAGTTCTCACATCTGTTCAATAAAAAGATACAAAGTGGTGGTTAGTGGTGGTGATATTCACTGTGCTACATTGGCGACCCTGTTCGTGTCTCACTAATTATAGCAGGCGTGTGTATTTCGGGCAGTGGAGTATTTATACCCGTCCCTCATCACACTTCCTCAGCCTGAAGTAGGCATATTGACTGACTCAGACAGGCATGATAAGACCTCATGTTCGAAAGAAGTCTCAAATGAAGTATAAAGGTGATGGGGTGTATGAATGAAATATACTTGGTTACTCAGGTTTTTTTTACTAGTTATGAAAGGCAAAACTGGTCTTGGAGCAGCAGGGATAACCTTGCCACTTAGCATGGTGGGGTCAAATAAAGTAATTTATGGGCTATATGTGCAGTAACTTGTCAAACAAATAAAAAATACACAACCCAATAAAACAATAGATACATGAGTCCACCCTTTGCAGTAGATATAACTGAAAATACAGTTTAGTATCCCTTTGATAAATCATATATCTGAGACTTTTAATTCTGGCAATCACATATGTTTTCTTTTTACTTAAAAAAGCCAGTTGCCTTCTTTAGTGGACATAAAAAAAGATTAACATGATTTTGTTGTACATCTATAAGCGTTGGTCTCTTTGGATAGGTCGGTTGGATAGGTTATAGGCACTGACATTGTAAGTCCAGTTGTGAAATGAAGTCAATGTTTTGGATTAGTTTGTACAGAGTGCTTTTGCATAGACATAGATCTGTATAGGTAGTTTCCACACTGAGGCCTGCAGTTGTTGTCTCTCATTAAGGCCTGAAAATTTTCCATCTCTTTCATCATCCTATTCAAAATTTAACAAGAAGAGCTACAAGCTGATGCCACTGGTTGTTGAGGTTTGAAATTGAAATTTCTCAAACACTGTAAATGCAGTGGTGTCATTGTTCCAGTATTTCTCTGAAATAATTGTGCTAAAGGCCTACCTTTTCAGAAAAAAGCTTGGAAAGTAAAAGACAATTGTTGCTAAATTCTTTACACAAAATACCTCAATTTAAAGCCAGATACTGGCATACAGGATGTTGGTAGCTAAGTGTGAATGTCACTCTCTCTAGCATGCTTTTAATACTTGAATAACTGGAGCGTTTTCCCATTGATTAAATTGCAAATGTTACAATCAGAGGACGTACATGCTTTAGAAGCAACATTGAAATGGTTTGGATATTGATGTAACAGGTAGGTTATTTGCATGGTAACTATTAGTTTACTCTTACAGGGATGCACACTCAAAAACACTGAAAGGCATGGGATTGAAATCATTGAGTCACTTAGGTAGAAATTTTCTTGCCAGACCTTTAGTGATAATAATCTTGAATAGGCAGGGTTTAAGGCTCAAACACAACATTAAATCAGAAAACCAACAAGTACAGTTTTCCAATGTGAAATCATACATGTTGCATCGTGTTGCTGGTAGCTGCAGGGCTCTCTCTGAGGGATAGTATAGTAGAAGATGCAATCAAAATTGAACCGCTGTGAAACATGGCACTTCAAACAAATGTCTTTATGTGCCGTGATTTGAGGTCTTTTTGTTAATGACGCTAGCAGATCCTGGGGTTAACTGGAGGAGATGAGGAAACCAGAAATAAATAGCTTGGTTTTGGTAAACCGCAAATTTGTCAGGCAGCTTTCTCCATGCTGCCTATTGAGATTGTTAATGCTCAGTTTGTTAGAAATTCTCTCCAGGAGTTTTATCAGCTCTGCGTCTTTGCAGTCCTTGTGTATGTCGTGTAAGTGCACATATCCTCTCACAACATATCATGTCAAGACATAAGCAAATCTAGCCTCAAAATGCTTAGGCTAATCTCAGAAATGAGCAGAGGAAAGACAAACTCAATGTTATCAAAGGAAACAAACCATAAATGTGTTCCAAAAGACAAACCTAAAATCATGTGACATTGTTGACCAGTTGCAGATTGTGTATTAGGGGGGCAATGAATGAAGCTGTGCGAAAATTAACCAGCACTCCAGGGATCAATGCCAATGTACAAGTTTGGGTCATATAGTCTATTTTGACTGTGCGAATATGTCAATTTTTGATTTAATTTCTACACTACTGCCACCTTACATTTAAAGCTGGGCGATATGGAAAAAATATCACAATATTTTTTCATATCAGATGATATCGCTTTACTCCTTAGCGAAAGATGAACATATCAGAAGGTTATCTTTTGTAAAAGTATTATTCATTTTCTGTCAAAACCTGAGTAAAATGTGCAATACTGAACATTCAACTGTATTTCCAGATAAGCTCTGCTCTGCTTTTTATTGGATTTTAAATAGCCAAAATATTTCCACACTACCAAATTCCTGGGACCTTCCCTGTCAACTATGGCTTCGTATTTTGAGCTGGCGGCTGTGTCTGTTGAGGTGCCTTCCTCTGTAACGATGTTGCTCAAGTTGTCCTCTAGGGTTTCTCTCAAAGGGACGCTAATTTTTTCTTTGGTCAATCTTGCCCTCTCTTTCAGTAGCTCTGTTCAGTGCAGCAGCCAAAACACTAGCAGTGCGCTCAGGTTACATCACATCAACACACTTAGCATCAACCTAACTCTGTGTAGCTACGTAGCTGTATCCCAACCACATGATTGGTTGGTTGCGACGCTATTCTCACTATTGGCTGTTCATGTTGTCTGTCAAAGCATGGAACAAGTTCTGTTGACGCTCTATTGAACATGACGTAGATTCATACTGAAGAAAATTTATTTTGAGTTAATTATCGTTACCATTTTATCGCCCAGCGCTAATTACAATACTTGAAAACAGTCATTGTCTTGTGGCTCACCGCAGGTGTGATGATCCAGTGCATAGTTATAATCTAATGGAGCCATCAGGTCCAACTCATCATGCAAAAATCTAAATGTCCTGTAGGCGTTGTCTTTGTATACGTGACTTTGACATGTTGAAATAAGACAGATGTGAATAATTCAGAGACAAGGCGCGTGCATTTCTTCCATCTGAAAAACAAAAATACTGCAAAACCAATGGAATGAGCTAATTTCAGGACACCTTTAGCTTATCATATGCATGGTCATAACTGCATCAAAATTGTAAAGCTGATGCTGTAGCCATTATTGTTTCAATTTGGTCAGTGTTTTTTCCCTTGACTGTGGTGATAGCTTCCTATGGTTACACACCCTTACAGTAACTTGCAACTTTGCCTTGGTTTCTGCAACCATTTACCACTCGGTGTTTATTTAGAGGCTGAAATAAGTTGTAAATTGTATGGCTTTTGTTAATCCATAGTTGCTGCTTTTTTTTCTGTATGCAATTCACTTTGACTCATGGACACGTTGTTCCATACAGCTTCCTCCAGGCACTACTCCTCCAGAGAGCATGTCTAAGTGTTGTTAAGCAAAACACTGAACTCCTAACCGCTCCTGATGAGCAGGTTGGCACCTGGCCTGGCAGCCTTTGCCATCAGCGTATGAACGCATGTGTGTAAATGTGAGGTATATATAAACTCTTTGTGTAGTCGGTACACTAGAAAAGAATGCTAAATGAATGCAGTCCATTTAACATTTTCCATTTACTTTTGAAAGAATTATGTGCCATCTGATGGTGGAAAACTAAATTGCACCACAGTCCACTTCTGCAAAAGGATCTTTGGTTTTTATTTAAATGCAATTTCTGTATTGGTTCAAATTCATTAAAAAATATTTAGGCAGCTCAAACTTAGGCTTTGGTGCTCCGCCCATTATTCTACTTTGCTTGTTGTGTTTCTACTGTTTTCACACCAGCGTTGCTCCCTACCCAATACTGTTTATACCAGTATTAAAAAAAATGTTACCAGAGGGCTTTGCAGCCTTCCTCATACAAAACACTGCCCCGTCTTCATTGGCATGCAAGGCTTCTCTCAAGATTTTAAGATTTGACATGAGAAATGCTGTTTTCGTGGCTTGTGGCGCTAACTCTTGAGACATGGGAAGTTTTGATAAGTTGTAGGGCTGGGCGATAAGGACAAAATCAAATGTCACAGTATTTTTCACTGAATACTTTTATTGAAATTGTGATGATATTGTAGGGATGTATATTGGTGCTTTCACAAATTAAGTCTAAAACACAGACTTTTTTAAACAGTCTTCGGTAATGTGGCTACAATGACCTAGCAAGTAGAGGCAAATAACAGTTGCAACTGTCTAATAAGTTCAGAAAATTGCATCCTTTTATTGTAATGCTAGATAGATAACAGATAGATAGATAGATAACAAGATAACACTTGTGCCATATCACATTACAATGTCCAAAATCCCATACTGCATTTGGTCTTATATCACAATACTTGAAATATCTTAAATTCACATTGACTCATCAAAGGCCTTAAAAATTATAATTAAATAACTTAAATTCTGCTTCAGAGTGTCTTAAATATTTATTTATTGAATGCTGTAAGCATGGTCTAAAAGTCACTCCAAGCTCAAAATGCCTGTACATTTAATCATTGGCAAACTCAGCAAGAATTGAATTCGAATGCCTCTTTTATCCTGTTACTGTCTTTGGGTTTTTTTCTATTCATGTTCGCAGACTTTGACCCTTGGTGTCCATGTATCTAGTATCTATCTGTAGCATCTGTCTGGATGGTATGGAGGAGCTAGCTAGTTAGCTAACCTGCAAACACTCCAGTTTCATTGGGTTTATTCTCTACCTAATTTTGAACCTTTCTCCAATGCTTCTTTTTAGCTGTTAATCTCCAGCATTTCAGAGCAAGTCTCGTTCGGTCCCTCACACATTCCCCCTTCAGAATATAAATATGAGGTCCATTATTACCTAAATATAATATGCAGGAAACATCGCCAGGCACCATTTAAATCCAGGAAAAGACAACACTTAATGCAATACCACAATATTACGATGTGCAATCCCACATGATATCTAGTCTCATATATTGATATAATATCAATGTCACTCAGCCCTAAATGATGTCATAATCCGCAGCTGTCAGGGGTGAACATTATAGTTGGGAGCCATTACCTGCCGAAGTACACCGGCAAACTGTATCTATCTGCCCCCAAGGAGTATGAATTTGGGGCAGATTGTAGTTTGTCTTTTGCAGTTTACATCACATCATAAGGTCGACTGGACTTGCACATCGTTTCCTAGCAAAAAATGCATGTGTAAATTTGTGACCTAGGCCATAATTGAATACTTTATTGGTATGCAGTGGACCTCGTCTTACATACATGAGAGCTGTATCTGTCCGTTATCCTGTAGTTCTTGCAGGAAAAAAATGCTGTAGGCGTAACGATTCACAGGCCATATTGACAACAATAAATGTTGCATAGGCTCTAAAGCGCCCACACACCATCACCTGGAAATCTCAAAATGTCTTGATTGAAGCCAACATAGCAGTCAGATCTTCCTCACAGCATCAACTTTTAGATGTTCTGAGGGTGTGGGGAGTAGATTGTCGAGGCCTTGTTCACCAGTGTTTCCAAGTGACTTTGTGAGAAGTCTGTGGACATCTTGAATCTCTTCGTCTTCTGCGACAGGGTTGTGTTCTGTTGGTCTTATGGTAGGAGGTCAAACTCCCTCTGTAGGACTTGGGCAAAAAAGTCCAGAATGGCGTGTGCCCTCTTTAGCACCTGACTATTGTAAATTTCAGTTAGCTGCTGAGCCTGCTTCAACCCACGGACTTTGCTTGTCACTCTGACAGCCTAGCTAGCCTGTTTATTTTAATGCCCTTGGCTAAAGTCAGATTCCCAAAGTCTGACAATGTATATTTAATTGTTGGCACTAAATAAGTTTGATGTTTCTACGAACATCAGCACTCCCATGGAGTTGATCGAGGCAAAAGTTGATGGAGTGCCCACTTTTGTTTTGGATACAGTTTGAACTTTGCTCTTATGTTTGCTTCATCACTTCCTGTGGTCTGACAAGTATCCATACCACCAGACTGGTGAATCTGCGTGGGTTTCAATAAGTGGGGACACTCTCCTCGGATGATGAAAGATGAAATACTCTGCAAGAGTTTGCACTAAATGGTGCATTGGGCATCACCAAAGTCATTGTGTTTGACAGTGATGCAGTAGCCACAACACTGCTTCCATTAGTGCTGTTTTATTCTCGGATTGAATTAGTTTCATATTGCAGCCAAGTCTTTGAAAATTTGATTCATCCTTCTCCCTAACAAACGATAGCAAAGTAATTTCATGTCTTTACTAAGGTCATGAGAGAATTCCTTTCTAATATAGGCAGCGTTGTTTTCAAAGGGCTGAATTCTTTTTTTGCTCTTCCGTTTATTCCAGACATCCTAGCCAAAATCCATGATCTTTCAGTGGAGCTTTTCATAAACTGTTAGATGAACACTTTTAAATGTGTTGTAAATTGTGTCGTGCTCTGTTGATCCCCATTGTGGAATTTCCCTTTCACCCGTCCCCCCTCCAAAGGGAGGACAGAGCACATGATCAGCTGCAGAAGTGATAGGGAATCAGTGTTTTGTACAAGGAGCAAGACGCTTCAGCAAGGGGTTGTCAAGGGGCATTTGAACCTGAGCCTTCCAGTTGAAGATGATTTACCATGCTACTGCCTGCTTTAATAAAACCATAAACATTGCATCGCTGTACCAAATTAATTGATATCTTAAAAGCGGAAAATGATTGAGCTTTTGTGCAGAATACTACATATAGTTTTTCACTTGATCTGCTTGATTGCAATACATTTTCAGTTGGAAATTAATTTCCATAAAGAGACAGGTGTGATTTGGTCAGTTTGTGTAAAAATATTGAACAGTTTTGGTGTGGCAAATGTGCAGGCCTATGTCTCTGTCTGCAACAGCCCGTGATTTGTTTTTTGCTTTGAAGTATTACTGAATCACTCATGTATGAGCACATTCAATATTCATCTGTAAAATACATTCCACTAGATATGTATGTTTAAACATGAGCCTCACAGTGAGAAATCACTGTTTGCATAAACTCAAATCTTGTATATCAGGAGGATTTGAAATGTGTTACCTAATATGGCCTACTCTGTTACATAAGAATTGTAGAAATTCTTTGCTTTGTCAAATCAATGCAGCATTTAGAAGCTCAACAAGACCATTTTAATTGGGAATGTGTAGCAGGTAGAATCCTTTTTCATTACTATATGCAAAGCAGCCACTATTATTGTTTTCTGTTGAGCTGCCTGAGAAATAATCTTTGCTTAAACACTGCAACTAACAATTTCTTCTTACTCTTTTCAGGCAGATCAACTGACTGAGGAGCAGATTGCTGGTGAGTACTCACTTTAGCCTTGGACAACACAGTCAGGTTTTAGGTCTCAGTCGCATCTAGGCATCTGTCTACCAAGCCCAAGTAGCACAGGTGACGGAGAGGTCATTAAAATTGATGCTTGTGAGCATTTACAGCTTCCACTAAAGCAATCAGCATATTAACATCTATTGCAATACATTGTACACCAGCACATTTTGTCAGGCTATTCGACTGTGTAGATCATGACTGATCCTCAGTTGTGTTGTTTGTTGTTTTGTGATTAACACATATTTTCATGGAATTGGGAGAAGAGATACACATAAACATTGTACACATGCTACATTTTATGGGATACATCTAGATGCAAGTCCGACTTCCATTATCTCCAGAACAGCCTGAAATCCCGAGAACATTAAATCTGGTATTGTCAAGTAGATATTGGCAATAGCATGATGTATCATTTCTATTGTCATTGTGATATCTGGATAGGATGATACAGAATGTTGGTAAACAAAAGGCTCACCTACACTTGCAGGTGGGAAACAAAACTGCGATTGTGGTATTATGTGAAATAGCAGCTAAACTCCAAGCTAGTCAAAAATGCTGCAAAAATGCCCCAAAAATGACTCTACTGTTTGGGTGTCCAGTGTGTCATTTGAACATGGTGATCAATTTGGAAAGGCATGGGAGCCAACAGTTTGCAGCAGACATTTTACGCATAGTATATCCTGCTCTGTACGTTTCAGTCATATTACAGTTCCATCACATGCCAGTGACTGGTAAACTGTGCAGACTCAAGATAAGTTTTTTACAATCTGACACTTACCTCTTGCAGCAACCGGCCACCAGGGTTCGAGACCACAAAAGTGCAAGGAAATTTTGTACATGTACTTTCCCAATTTCCATTCAAAAAACAAAATAAACCAAAAAATCAGTTTTAAAAGCTGAAAGCTGCAGACCTTAGATTTGCTAGAGGCTTTTCACTTACAATATTTCTTTGTTACAGGGTAGAAATGCAGTCATTTATACTGTAACTCATTCATAATAATCTCATTAGATTTAATTTTATACCCAGCAGGCATAGGCTACTCATTTGCAGGGTCTACGTTTGCAGCATGTCTTATCAGAGGCACATCGAAATGGTACTTTTAAGTAATTCTGAAATTGCATTTCATATTGCCATCACAATATCCAGCAAGTTAATTGCACATTGTGCATTTCTCCATATCATGCAGCCATATTTTGAAATATTTTCACTTTGGTAAACTGTGGGCCAGGAGGAGGCCTGTTTTTGAGGTAGTAGAACAAGTACTAGACATTTTACTGTTGATATGGCATTTCTGAATTGACAAACTCATTATGAATGCTAGACAGATTAGACACAGATTAGACAGATGCTCTCCATTTCTTGTAGGGCCCGACCGATTCATCGGCCGGCCGATTTAATCGGCCGATTATAGTCCCTTTCAAAATAATCATCATCGGCCGGAGTTTTGCCGATTAAACGCCGATATATTCTTAATTTCTCATAAAACAGTAAATGCTGTTAAGTGCCGGAGTCGCGCAGAATGAGGTCCTTGCGCCGTTTGTCCAATAGGTGGAGCTCTGACTCAATTCAATCCTCAGTCCTCACCGCTGTCTTCTCAGTAACATACAGGAGTCAGCTACAGCCAGGCGACATTTCAGGAGTGGGCTGAGCGGAGCTTGCCGACAGGTAAGTTTATAACGACGTTGTGAAATTAATAATGACTCAACATGTCTCCCGTTTCATTTTAACTATCTTTGCCATGTGTCATGACGAGTGACGCGTGCTTCGTTGCGTCGGTGATGCTTTTCATTTACGTTGCATTGCTAAATTTGTGCTAACCTAGCTTAAGTTACTCCCTGTCTGTTTGTTAGCAATAACATCGCTGTAGTTATGCCAACCTAGCATAGCGTTAGCTAACAGCTTAAAAGCCAGTCAGTAACTGCAGAAATAACGTAAGTGTACAAAATATTTGAGAGTACAGAGAACGACCGTTCATATCTCCGTCAGATGCGCGTTGAGGCGCATTTAAGGAGGAGCGATGTGAACGCAGAGGGGAGGGGGTTTATTCAGTGCAGGCCCGAAAGGTTAAAATGATTAACATTCCTGTCTGTCTTCAGCAACCGTCATGATCTCATGTCACTCTTAGTTTTACTTTGTCAGAAAATACTATAACGTGACACAGGCTGTAACAGCAACTCACTGTGTGTGTTGTTATGGAGTAACATTAGTGTCGGACTATTTGTGACCATTATACATTTAAAATGCAACTCTGTCAAAGATGGCATGTTTTGACATCTGAGAAAGGCGTCTCTGGTTTTTATTTTGGTTCATATGAGTCATGATTTCATGGCAAAGAAAATAATGGAGTAGAGAAAATGTGATTTAACGGGGATCAGAGGGCTGCATAAATAATGTTTTGCCAGTAACTTCACTCATTATGTTGCTTATATACAGCATAGGAAGTGGCAGTTTTTGTCCTTAG